>OZ057398.1:133383316-133643316 GCA_964056695.1 Melieria picta
CGGCAGCAACGGGCGCGTCCGCCTCGGGACCGCTGCTCGTATGGGATTTTATTTATTTATTCTGGCCGCAATCATACACATTACGTTGGCCGTGTGGCAGCACCGGCAATTACCAAACGTTCGCAGCCAACATGAACCACCGATTCGATTCAGTTGGCGAGCGGCGCGGCGAAAAGCTCATCAACAACGGTTGCACTATCGGCGCTGGCAACTTTTCGAAAAGCAATTAATTCTCAAATTACACTATCGCCCAATCGTGTCCGCGACACACACACACACACACACACAAACAAACAGCCATAGGACAGTCGAAGGCTTAGCGCGCCCAAGTGGCAGCTCTTATCCTTAATCGCTGATTTCCTGTCACTTGTCTTGGGCCACCAAAAACTTTTCACGCATATCACACTTCTTCGAGCCAACTTTGCCCAGCGCCACTCTCGCTCTCACCCCCCGGCCGTGCCCGCTTGTCCGCATTACGTGGCCGCATCGGCCGAAAAGTGTTGCCCACGAAAAGTTTCTTCCACAATTTGCGTACAGCTTCCGTTTGCACTCGAGTGCGTTTGCCATTGTTTCTGCTCAGCCAATTGACGAACAATGGCGCTGCAACAAACTCATAAATAAATTTCATTAAAACATCTTCGCACAAGTAAACACCGAAATTCATCCAACTGGGCGTCGGCGTTGTTCTCTTCCTCCCTCTATTTGCTTGGCGTGTTGTTAGTGGGGGCGCTTTCATGCCGGCCTATCTGCGGCCATCATCGGCTGCCGTCATTATCGTCAACGCGCGCGCTCGAAACAAAACAAGTCGATTGATCCTTTTCCGCCCAGGCGGCCGCTCGCTTCTGTCCGTCTTTTCATTTCCGCTTGGCGCTAAGCGTTTTGGCTGAGCGCTCGCCATGCTTTGCACATCGTTTGGCCGGGCGTTCTATGCGAGACGCCTTCACGCGTCTTTCGAGCGCCACCAACGCCATTCGGAGGCAGTGAAGCGTCAAGGTGAACTAATTTCCTTCGCACGCTCGACTGCCTCTAATGAGAATTGCTGTGCCACAATTCCTTTGTCGGATTGTTCGAAATGTTTTAATAAGTTTTTCCGTTCGTTATATACATACAAACACATACCGACATTGCATACAAATAAGCTTCGAATAAAGAAAACTTGCATGAAAAGCCCACACACACACACATATACATAAAATTTTGTACGATTATTATTGACACATTTTGTGTTTATGTGCTTGAAAGAATTACTAAAGATTCTTCATCATAAATAATTTCATGCTTAATTCTGAAATGTTTGTGAAAACCGATTTTGGTTTTATACATTTTTATTTTATATAAAATGTCAGACATAATACTAATCTTTGCGATTCATCAGAATTAAAAACAAAAATGCACTCAATGGATGCTCACATTTGTAGGTAGATAACAGAATTAGCCTGTCGAAAAATGCCATGAATGCACCACATGAGGTCCTTGACGCCAACAGAGGAAGTCAATTTGGGGAAGTGGTAAAAGTGATTAAAAAGATTAAAGACGACTTTTCCAACTTCAAAACTTCCCTTCAATCCTTTAAAATTAGATGTTTCCAGATAAGTAAGACAGCATCTTGAGATGACGGAATATTCATGGATTCATATGAATTCTTTTCAAGAGGGGTTAACATAGGAACAGGATTATTTAGGAATATAAACACGAGTTCATTTGGAGAACTTTTTTAGAAAACCCCTCGAAGTTGAATATTCCCGAGTAAGTAGTTACTCGTAAGATAGTATTTTGAGGAGCTTTTCCTTAGGATTCGTTACAATACGAGATGGACTTATTCAATTCAAAAGGTGACGAAATGTTGTCCTTATAAGGGGAGTCTATTTGAAGAACTTTCGTAAGAATTTGATTTCTATTTAGTCTGAAAGCTTTCCTTTAATCCCTCGAAATTAGATGTTCCCAACCAGTGAGATAAGTTTGGTTAGGTTCGGAGTTGGAGTTCCTGGAGAGCCAGGAAGTGGCATAGGAAGTATAGCATCACGTCGGTGGTGCTGTTAACCTTTACTCGAGATTGGGTATACCATCATCGCATGAAAAACCCCTGTGGAGAGTAAAAGGAACAAATGAAATAAGGTGAGCACCGTCCGGAGACGGACTAGGGTCTCGAGGCCGATAACCTCCTACCCGAATCTAATTGTCACGAAACCGCAACAACAGCCTCGGAATAATAATCGACCCCAACGATATAGACCAACGCAAAAGTTAAAGGCCAATGATTACAGACTTTGATCGATGACCTCAAGGAGATGAACGTGCAAAACTGGTGGCGCTTAGCAGCGGATCGAGAAATCTGTTGGAAGATAGTTGCGGAAGCAGTGGTCCATCCAGGACTGTCATGCTAAGAAGAAGAAAAAGTTATGAAGATGGACGAGGTCCATTCTCTTACCTTGCGCGATCTCCCGAGATTCATTAAAGATC
This sequence comes from Melieria picta, assembly GCA_964056695.1. NCBI lineage: Eukaryota > Metazoa > Arthropoda > Insecta > Diptera > Ulidiidae > Melieria > Melieria picta. The sequence goes on from OZ057398.1 coordinate 133,385,777, forward strand.
CAGGAAATTCGTGCAGGAAGACTTGTAGCCTCTATCCCTTCCCTACTACTACTACTTTCTTTTTCTTTATAACCCCACCTCAGTCTCCTCTATCGCCCTTTTCCTCACGAGTCTTAAGCACAATGGGCTATCTAGTTTGAGAAATTGGACCTTCCTGAGATAACTTTCGATGCTCATGTTCGCTCTTTGTGTAAATATTAGCGGTCCAATGGTTTTCATACGTTCGTCAGGAACCTTGAGAATGAACTCTTGGACGTTGTGCCATTGTTCAGATATAATGGGTTTTGTTTGCAGAAGTCGTTATGGAAACCAATATACTAATGTCCTTTGGCTTGCCCGATTGCTACCAGCTAAGCCCACCTCCTGTTATTCTGGCAGAAAATTGACCAAATCAGTGGGTCCCTTTTTGTGGCACAGTAGCTGAGCATGTCGTGTATAATTTCCAGGCATTGCTGGATGAGTAGCGCCATTTTATGAAAGAACTCTAGTGATCCGAAATTAGCTTCCGAATGGCAGTGTGACTATTGGACCAAGAACGCTGCTGAACTTAGCCTATCAAAACTACTAAAGGATTCTTAACTTGAGCGAATTTTGAAGGTAATGAGATCAAGGAAACGAGGTAATGGTTCAGGTGAAGTAGAAGATTGATTACTATATAAGAGAAGCCTAGAAGGTTCGTAGGGTGTAGTGGCTGCCTCTGTATGAGATACACTTAGGCCTCTATATGGGCCCATTGTGATACCTCAAATTTCATCCGGGAAGGGCGGGGGGGCGAGGAATTCCGGGGGGAAGGGAATGAATACACAGTCCGCCGAGGCCGAACGGCGGTTTTCTTTTGCAAATTCCTTTCACACTTGATGGGTTTGCCATTGCCTGCCAAGATCGCACTTGTGCGATTCTAATCTATTTCATGTAGATAGCCTTAGGAGTAGACGAGTGTTTTACCAGCCTGAGCTAGCAATCGAACCTAGGGCTTCTGGTAGGAGAAGGCTAGAAAAATTTTAGGAAATGTTGGTGTTATCAAGAAGCTCACATCCCTTGGAATTCCTTTTATCCAAAGCCAAATGCTTCAAAGCTCGGTGTCTTCCACTTCAGCAAGAACTTGCAAACCTTTCCTTTGAATTTTCCTTTGAAAACGTTACCAACCATTATTTTGAAATCGACAAAAAGCTGTTGGTCTCTTTCCATTACATATATTCAACTATTATATACACAAAATCAGTCACAAGTGTGTGCAAGTGAGTAAATTTTAACCCAGTTTTTGTTCTGTTGTAGGTTAGGTTAGGTAGGAGGAGGTGTGCGGTACAGATTGCACTTTAACTCGGAGGTCAAAATAGTCTAATGGTTCTAACCTGAAGTCTCAATCCGGGGCAAACCAGTTCGAGGTGCTAATGAAGGAGAGCAGAACCATGATTTCCAGGGTATCGAGTCAGCATTTCTTTTTATTCTTCATTCTCTTCTATCGCTTCTTCATCTCCCAGCTTCTACAGACATCATTAGACGCAAGGCGCCATCTGATGAACATACCCCAATTCCACAGTATCCGGTGATAACTCAAACAAGCTGCCTAGTTCGGTTGTAGGTTAATCGTTAATCCAAACATTGAATGCGTCAAAAAGATTTAGACTTTTCGATGAAAATCAGACCATTTGGAAACCGTGCTTAGGATTAAATAATCTGCAGGACTACTGGAGTTCTTCGATAACATTCATTGCATATTCACATTCTAACATATAAATGTACAGATGTTAAATCAAATACATACTATCGATTAGGTACAACCCCCATCAGTACCCCAAAAAGGCCGTAAGCATCGTAAGGGAAGAAGAAGCGGCGGAAAAATAAGGACAATGCCGCAAACCCCTTTTTAAACACTTTAATGCAATTCAAACAATTTCCATTTGTCCAGAAGTCATTAATCATTCGCACACTGTTGCACTGGCCGCCGCACGACGCGACGGCTGCACTGCTCACCGGCTCACGGGAGGAGGGGTTAAAGAGGAAGGGGATGCCAACAAAAGCGCCATTGCGGCCATATGAAGGCGAAGAGACTCATTGGAGGCGGAGTACAGCGAGCAAGTGCCACATTGTGAGCAATGTGGCGAGTGAGCGCCGAGTCTTCAAGTGTGGGAAGCGCGAACTGGAGTAAACATAGAAGTGTTTGAAATAAAATCGATTGGATAGTTCAAATGGGACTGTTGCAGGATGCGAGTTTAAAGTATGAGTGAGATGAAATGAGATTTTAATGGGGTTTTCTTGGCGTAGTTAGGGAGGTGAAAATTGATGAGGGAGAAGGTGTCGCAGCTGAGGCCAACACAATAGAATTGGTTGCATGGAAATTGAAGTCTTTCAGCAGTGTCCCACTGTGCTTATGAAATTTTAACCTAAGTTTAATAGCTGAAGGCGATTCTAATCAATTAAAGAAATCACACTGCAAATTGTCAACTTGTAAAACTTGTAATTTTTGGATTTTGCATATTCAATTTAATGATGTGAAAATGTCCTTTTTAATACCATTTCAATTGCCTGAACAATAATAACTTTTTTTTTAAATATTTAAATATTTAAAATTTCGTTTTCGCCTTCAGTAACGAGCGTTTTGCCCTAACCTCAATATGACAACAATGTAAACAATGCCTAATGTTCGAAAGTGCGTTATCAACGCAAACGCAACAACAACTCGTCATAATCAGTGCACTTAGTGCAAAGTTGGACTGTGATTTGCGCACTTCGTGCAATAATTGATAGAGCGAGTTTGCGGGCTGGGTAAGTGCTGTCTGGCGGAGCGGAGCGGGGCGGCGGCACTTATTCGGGCCGAAAGCAATCATTAAATAAATAATAAAATGCCCACCAACACAGCGGCAGACACGCGCAAAAATATTAAAATTAAATAATAATGCATCAGCGCAATAATGACAGCAACAACAACAACAACAACAAGAGCGGCAGACAGCAATGCGAATTGTGTGTGTGTGTGTGTGTGTGTGTGTGCGTAAAACAGCAACGACAGCAAATAACGACAAACGGAAACGAAGCCATTTAAGTGGAAGTCCACATCCGCCAGCGCCACATCCAAATGCCAACAAAATGAACGACAACAAAAAACTCCATAGTCCGCTGCTCCCTTCTCCACCTCCTTAATGCCACGCACACAGCTACATATGTATGTGTGGGGGACGAATTAAATTAAATAAAACAAAATGTATTTTTGTTAAAATGTTACGTGAGTTATTGCAAATAATCGGACATTTCAGTTGTCAGTTGGCCGCCAGCAGCTCCATTACCCGCACCCAGTGATGGCTTCAGTTTGTTCACTGGTGTGTCGGCCATTTTATGCTGCTGCTACTTTTGATGCTGATGTTATTGTTGTTGTTGCTGCTGCTTTTGGCTGTTAATGCAAAAATGTTCGATATATATGAAAATGTTGCAGCGCGCAAGAGATCAACGCAGAATGTGGCTGCTCGTCCCATGGGGGTAAAATAGCGCCGTTTTAATTGGGTGTTTTTGTTATTGTTGTTGTTGCTGTTGCGGTGATTCTTGAATATGATTTCGGCGTTATGGTAAAATATTTATTTAATAATAATGAACTGCAACCATTGCATTGGCATTTGGGGAAAAGTAGTGTTGTGGCATTTGTTTGAGCAGAAACCGAATACTTGTCATTTAACCCTTTCGACCCCGAATTTTACCATGTGTCTCTATATTACTTTTTGGTATTTAAATCATGAAACACTTGCCTAAGAAGTGTGCACACGACATTTGAAGTCGCCACGCCTCTTTGTTACAGTTCTAGAGCTAGTTTACTTTTGAACAATTTTATCTTAAAACGGGTTAAATAAATTTTGTATTAATATTTTTTAATTACAGAAAAATTATTTAATACTTACGGAAAAATACAAAATGATCACTTTTTGATTTTATTTAACCATTATTAAAAAAACAGGGTTTTGATCAAACGCGCCCAATTCGTAGACTTCAATTAGACAAAAAAACTATCAGGGAAAGTTTGCAATCGCTGCAAATTATTGGAAATTATTTTGGGGATAACAGTAAAATTTTTGTAATTTGCTTTGAATTCACTTCTAAAAATATTAATTTGTTGGTGCCTACTTAAATTGAACCCACAAATCAATTGTTGCTTTTGCTATAAGATGCCAAATAGGTGAAGGTGCTCTCAGGCAACTTTGAGGTCGAAAAGGTTAATACTTCTAGGTGAGGTGATATGAGTACATAAGTCTATATACAGTAATAAGTAAGAGTGACTTTAGACCAACTACACAACAATTAGGCCTTGTTTGCTTGACTCCTTTCAATGGGCTAACATTTTTAATATAAAACACAACTATGAGTCAGAAAAGACTCACTCCCCGTCCTCTAACCAACTCTCTGCCTACATTAGGAAGATTCATAATACAGTAAGACGCATATTGAATATGTTTTTGACTGTACATAGTCATGAAATAGTTAATCATTTCTGATAATCGGGTCTGTGCAGCATCTTTAAAACTGACGTATGTTTTAAAGTTTTTTTGGGAATTGGACCTTAGAAGATCTGGACATAGTAGACCTTTTGCTAATGAAGAATATTGCCAGATTCATCTAAAGTTCATGTTGATTTAAACCACTACAAAATACATGATAAGGAAGGGACTCTGAAACCCTTTATAGGGTATCACAATGGGCCATAGGCGCTTTGGAATGTACCCGTCGAGATATCGGCAAGCAAGACAGGCAGTTCACCTTCGATAATGTGTGAATTTCCATAGTTTGTAAAATCTATATACACATAAATCTACATACATGACAACTCCACTTGGAAGAGAACGATTCATAGTTTTCTTCAAAACACTTTTCGGTATTTAAGAATTTAGTACAATTCGGACAATATTTCATTTTTGTATCTCAACTTCTTCAAAACTTTATATCTCTATATCAACTTTATATCTCAACTTCTTCAAAAATAGAGATATAAATGCATTGTCGGCCAGTTGATTCGCAAATACACTCATAGACGAACGTTAAGAGGAAAGAACAGATGGATGGAAGTATTACACCGTGTGACAAAAATTTTAAAAATTTTTCACACCGAAAAAATCTATATGGGCGTGAAACTAGAGACCAAATATAGTAATACTGCGTACTCAGTTTTTATTTCTACATCCTTTGTCCTTTTAAAAAGACTTCAAAATTTTGAAGGGGATAAAAAATAAAAAAATATAAAAAATACTTAACCTCGTTAGAATATGGCGATATGTATATCAAATGAAAGAGGAAAAGCTCAAGAATTTTAAAAAATTTCATTTTTTTATCTATTTGTAAAAAAAGGATATGAAAAAGGTCCTTTGAAAGTTTTAGTCTTTTATATCCTTGAAAATTTACATCGAATTTTCTTGAAAAGTAAGTATGTTAAAACCCCAAATCTCATTGATCACGTGTCAAAATTTAATTATTCTCGCTTCATTGATTTTGTATATTTTTATTATTTAAAATACTGATACTCAAATAAATTAAAATGTTTGTACTTCATTAGAATTGCAGCTTCCGCCTTCTTTTAATAACTTTCGAACTAATAAAGTTTATTTATTTATCTATTTATCTATGATATTTATTTAATAAAAAATAAAAAATATAATACAAAATATATTTAAAATCGCTTAATATTTTAAACTCGTTTTCACTAATTTATCAATTTTAATGTCAATTTTCTATTTTTTTCAACTAAAGTAACCAACAGTAAGCGGATCCTTGGTTCATATTTAAGTATTTGATTCATTTGTTTCAATATTAAATTCATTCATGTGTCAGCTGCGTTTTGAAAAATTTTTGTTGTTATTGTTAAATTCGCATATTAAATTGTTACGTCATTTGCATCAATTCGAACGCCAGCAACGGCATCGGCAACACGTCCGTCTGCAATGTCGCCACCACCACCGTCACAGCCACTGCCACTTCTGCTTCCGCTTCCACTTCCACATCCAGTTCCGCTTCCGTCGAGCACTGCATCCGTTCGCATTCGCGTTCGCATGCGCTGGCAGCCGCAGCGCGCGTGCTGTTTGCTTGCCTACCCGTGAAATGACAAACCTCAGCTGTCTGTGAAAAACTTCAATTACATTTGCAATGGGGAAATATTAACAAAATAAATTTTTCTACGCCCCACACACACACACACACACACGCACACATGTACACACTGAGACACGCCCAACCAGCCGCGTCGCATTTATGTATGTTTGTACGTAGATACACAAATGAGCGAGTGTATTAAAACCGCAAAATAAGCAAAAATATTTAATGATTGCGCGCTTTCCACTCCCACAAAGCCGCCCGGCCCCTCTCGAACGTTGCCGCATGCATAATTCAACAAAATTGTCACGGACGCCAAATTGACATTCGAACGGCACATAAAACAGCAACAGCAACAACAACAACAAGCATTGTCAACTTCAGCAACTGCAACTATTATTGCTGCAGCAACAACAACATGACGACGAATTTGCGCAACAGCGACAGCAATAATGTGCGGCATTTGTTTGCTGCCTAATTAGCAGCGAATTTTAAATTTGTAATTTGATAAGCGGACATTTTTAACTCTCGCCATCAGCGCGCGCGCGAAGCGAGTTGGTAGGCGTTACCAGCCAGTTACCTATAACCACCGCTTGCCGAATTGTGTGTGTGTGTGTGCTTCGTGGCGAGAAGGGCGATGGGGGCCTGGCATTGTTGAATTATCGTCGAGTGGAAAGCGCGCTTAATTTGCATTAATAGTGTGTAAAAGCGATGCGATTTCAAATTACGTTTGTCACTTTTATCTGTGCAGCTTGAGCTCGAGTGTGTGTGTGTGTGTGTGTGTGTGTGTCCTGCCAGCATTTTCCAAGTGTCAATTAACGTTTATTTAATGAAACTTTGCATGCACACAGTACAGGTTAGACGGACAGAAATTCCGACATGCCATTCGACACCGATAAATATTTTGTATATATATTTTATGTATATAACACAACCTGGCACAACATGCAGTGCTCCAAAAGTTGAGCAAAAATATATAATTTTGATGACATTAATTTGCAGGAAATTTATGCCCTTTTAAAGTTTAGAAATGGCATCAACTAAGTTAGACAAGAACTATGATAATCTAAGCTTTGCTAAGTTAAGCTTTGAGGTTTTTTCTGCAGTAGGCAAGGAACCCGTGTTCAACCGACGGAAATTTTCTCCGGTTATCGTGTCGGTGAATAAATCGAGGCCGATCATGCAGTGGTTCTCCTTAGGTTTCCATGTTCTTGTATAAATCACCAAAGTTCGGCCATAATTATCGAGCTGCCTGTTACTAGCTAAGCGATATATCGATTCTTCTTGTGACTTATGTTTCTTTTATTGGCTATGTCATGTCGAATAGCGTCTTCTGACCAATAGTTCATAGGCCTTTCTCTACTCCAGATGACTCTCTTAGTATGCACACCTCGCCTTCTCCCCACAATGCCGGTCAGTATGTGTGTCGTTGTCTCATCGACCTCTAAACATAGTGTACGCTCGAAAGCGGTCCAATGTCTCCTGAATTTCCCATGCCCCATCATGAATACAATCAACCATCGGAAACTTATCCCATTCAAGGGTTCTTAAAAGTCGATAGAATTTGTCTACAATAAATGTCTTCAAATTATCCAATTGTTGACCAGAACAGCAATCAGCCATCGCAAACTTATCCAATTTGAACCAAGAATGCCTTGGCTTACCTGCCTAATTGGTTCTTAAAAGTCGATAGAATTTGTCTACAATTGGTAGACCAAACCCATTTTTCTTTGTGTCTCGAGACTATCCAACTCCATCCAACATCCAATCAACCATCTCAGACTTCCCCAATTCAGACTAACTAACTAACAGCTTTACTGCCTAATGGCTTCCTCGAAGTCAATCGAGTTTGCCTATAATTGATAGACCAAATCTATTTTTCTTGATGCCCTGATTTTTCTTGTTGCACAGATCTTTGACGATCAAATTGCTTAAACCAATGCCAGCTTCAGATTCAGAGAAGTCAATTTCCAACCATGTTCTTGGCTAGTTTATTTACAAGCTTCCATGTTGCTCTGTGTGAATATTGCTACGAAAATGAGTGCTTTAGGCTCGTCTCTCTGGATTGTGCTTGAAAAATAAAGCGCACTTCAATTACTCAGCGCAAAACGCATTCCAAAACCAGCAATCACTTTACTTACAAATTTACACTTTGCTTATCTTGCTACTACTTATTGGACTATTGCCCCCCCCCTCCCCTTTGCTTGCTCAAATCAGACTCGTCCTCTGCGCTGCACCCGGCTGCCTTTTATACTTGTCTGCTTATCGCGCCGATTGTTCTCGCACATTCCAATTGGACTATCTCTCGATTGTTCTCGCACATCCCATTACCATCGCGAGCCATCCTTGCCATATCGAAATTATAGCAAGTCTGCCGTACTCTAAAGTGCGTGCCTAAAAGTATGCCCGTAAAGGCATTCATGCAAAGCGCAGCGACAGGGTGCCTCATCGTTACAATATGTTCTTTAACCCTTTCGGGACGGAGTTTAACTTTGAAAACCAAAATACTCTAGAAGAAATTTTCCCACGCTATGAAAGTTGTTGCTAGAATATTTATTTATTTATTTATTCGGTCTACAAAATGAATTCTTACAGACTAATTAAAAATAGCTAACAAATTAAGCTTAAATCTAGAGAAAGTTGAAAGTTATGTTCCATACTCACAAATTCTGAAATCAACCTTTTATCCGGAACAAATAACTCGACAAAATATTTTACTTGGGTCATCTGATCTGAATAATGTTTTTGGGGGGGCATTAAAAACTTGGTGAGCTATATTATCCCAGTACTCCCGAAAGGATTAGCTCATAACAGAGTCTCCCTGTTTTCGCACGCGCACCGATTGAGTTCATGAAGTCATTGCAGCGCCAGCTTAGGGATCAATGCGGATTGCTAAATGAATTCAGTCATGGTCTGGTTATTCTACGCTATAAGGATGGATCAACTAGACAGCGAGAGTCTATGAGGACAATCATCGGGAGTCATTCTAGATTCCAGATGCAAGTTAGATTTTGTTCTCACAAAAAGTTACCAGCTACGTCTCTGCCATCCTTTAAAGGCTTACTTTACTGCTTTACAAATTTGAATAGTAAGAAGAAATATTTCAATGAGTTTACATACAATTTCGTTGTTACTTGAATCCATCTGCTTATCAGGCATGTAAAGTCTACACTGACTTCTCCAAAGCCCCTAAGGGTATCTACTAATTTAAAATCGTGCCTAAAATATTAGAAGGGAAAATTGATTAAATCATGCTGCATTTTTGGCCCCTCCAGGAAATCAGTTTTTTTTTTAATTTTTTCCCGCTATCGGAACAGTGAAGCAAGCGCAGCTCTCAGACATTACATACGTCCATCATACTACGAATTGATGTTCCATGTTAAGGTGTTTTGAATCTACCCGACCTCCAGAGAAATCTGGATAGATCCTGCGGTGCCAAGGAGCCAAGGTGGTCGCTTCTTAACACATCGGTGCCAAACGTCTCCAACTTGATTTGGGCGTACGCCTGGCAGACACACAGAAAGTGGTCCGCCGTCTCATGGTCCTCCCCCCCTCACAGGTAGGGCATAGTGTACTGTCAGATGTGCCTACCTTATCCATGTGCTAGCCCATAGAAAATTTCCCGTCATTAACGCGACCAACTGCCTGCAGTCCCTGCTGCATAGTGACAGAAGAAATTTTGAGCATTAAGAATAAGTTTCGTCCACCTGCAGCCGCTCTCAGACTGCCTTGCTCGCTCCAGGGTCACAGTGACCTATTTGTTAACAGTGGCTTTGATGGCCGCAGATGGGAGAGGCTCAGGGCCGATAAAGCTGCCTCAGAGCCCATTCTAGCTAGGGAGTCAGAGGTCTCCTTACCCGCAATTCCTAGGTGTCCCGGAACCCAAGTAAGCGTTAGGCTATTATGTCTGTCGACATAGTTTAGCCTGACTTGATTATCGTAGAGGTGTTTGAGAGTTGTCCAAGGCCATGAGCGAAGCCTGGCTGTCGCTTTAGACTCAGATAGACCTGCCTCTCCACTCTGCTACTCTCTACAACAAAGTCAGTCAGATAAATAATGTACAAAATTATAAGATGAGAATTAAGAATATGTAATAATAATAAGAAGTAAAATTATATATTAGATAGATAGATTGACGTAGAAATCAAATGAATATAGCCCTAACCGATACACACACCGCGGATTAAGAAAGAGAAAATTGGGTGAATACTAGTGTCCGACCATCTTTTTTGGGCCGAAACCGAATATTCGGTTTTTTTTTAATATTCGGCCGAAACCGAAATCGAAACTTTCTAGTTGAAATAAAAATCACCATATCAAGCTTTTTTTCAACAAACGAATTTTACATTAAGTAAATAAAGAACAAACAAACAAACATAACATAAATAAATAAATACTTATTAATAAAAACAATTTATTAATTTTTTAAAAACATAAACATGAAAAAATCACCCTTTCGTACCTTACTCGTTAATATTAAAAATTAAATAATTTAATATTACTCGTATATTTTAAAAAAAAAGTGTATTTACATTGGTGGTATCGAAATTACTCTTCCTTTCACTATATACATATCTGCTACACAATAAAATGTAGAAAAATATTCTAGAAAGTTTCGGTTTCGGCCGTTCGGACATTTTTTGGCCGAAACTGAAACCGAAACCACTTATTTGGGCCGAAACCGAAACCGAATATTCGGTCGGTCACTAGTGAATACTTTATGAGTTTCCAGATAACATAGGTGAAAGGTCAGGGTGAAGGGTCAAGGTGAAGGTCAGTGGTCATCTCGCTGGCTTACTTAGGGCATGGAAACCATTGGGTTCCCATAGGTTTTTCTAATAGTCGCTTTCCATGTTCATTACTAATTGGTTGGCTGTTGTGAATCATAGCATCAATCTATCAATCATATCATGAATCATAGCAATCATGCCAATTCTTGATGTTGTCTTGTACTGATTCAGTAGATAGCTTACGACATTTACAGACGAGATATTCTACGGTGTCTTTGCAATCTTAACAACAACTGATACATGGTGTGCAGCTTTGAATACGTTAGTCATGGAAGGATTCGTCAGTAGAATCAATTCTGTATTGGAACCGTCTTGGATTCATCTCACATAAGGCTCTTAGCATTAGTTTACATATCGAGAGTAGTATTTCTACTTCTTCTAAATCATGAATACATTGTAACTCCGTGCCATCTCTTGTCAGCTCGTTCGCTGAATACTTTCCCCTCTATGTCTTAGCAAAGGTGCTATTAAAGTCTTTTAAAGAATTTCTATTATTTAATTAGGAAATCCACAAATTATGCATTCGCTAGTTTTAGATTATTGTTACTAAGAACTCAGAACACTTGCGACTCCAGCAATTTATGGTGTTAGGGTGCACTGTTGTTGCTTGAACAGGGATTACTCCACAACGAGCGACTGCAGAGGCGCACTTAACCCATTTGGAAAATGGCTTTCATGCGCTTCTTCAACATAAAGTAAGCCACTTTATTTGCCATTACTTGGCATAAAATTATGCATTTCGGACTGATTAAAAATTAGCACTGCTCCGCTGCCACCAGACACGCCACATAAAGATCTTCGAAAGCCATTGTCGTCAGCATTAAAATCACCAGCACACTTGCCCGAGCAGCGGCAGCGGCACAGCTCTTGAATTTTAATTAAAACCATTGCATGAAAAATTAAAAGGCAATTTTATCAACATTAACCTTTGGGCTGCGCGGTCCTCCCCCATCCCACACGGAACAGTCGGCTTTGCCGCTTTCAATAAACAAATTCCCCGACATGTTTAACACTTTCCGCTTTTCAATGTCTGCCTAATGTCAGTCGACGCACGCCACCCAATGCCGCCGCAATGTTTTCTATTGTTGCGAGTGTAATTTTAATTTTGTGCCGATTAGTGTCGCTTTTCCGCGGCACAATAGGCGCGACGGAGCGGATGTTGTTGCCGCTGTCGCTCGCTAATGCCACTGCAACCCCTTTCGGCGGGCGTCTGGCTTTCAACAAATTTCGTCGCTGCGCCATGAAGACATTTCATAATTTCGCGGAAAGTCTGCTGTTTGCCGGCAAGTCTCGCTGGCTGCGCACAGCGGGGCTGCTATCAGCCGCTACAATAACAAATTCACTCGGCAGCATCTTCACCAGGACGAAGCAATGCTGACCGCGCTGCAACCCTTTCAGGTACGCGGCAATCATTTCCACTTGCTGGCAGTACAAGTTGTTGTGTGTGTGTGTGTGTGTGCAAAGACAATACATGCGAACACGATGACTGCCTGTTTGACTTTTGCCAATAATTACGGCAAATCCCTTCAATTTTTATTTGCAATTTTCACCCCACGTGACCCTCGTTGCGTTCTTGACCCTTTCACAGCGCTTCCCATCACTGCGGCCGACCGTCGCCGTCGCTTTGCTAATGTTTGCTTATAATGCATGTTTGGTGTGAGTGTGTGTGAGTGTTGGAACATTTTAATTGCAATTTTGTGTGCAACTGAATGTGTGGCTAAATGTCTCCACTGGGATTTGAGTCATGCTGTGAAGATTTCTTTATGTTGGTGTGATTTTTGACAGATGTCTTGAGTAATGGGCGAGCAACATTGGGCTGGTGAATACTTATTTTTCAAAACGCTGCTCATATGGACAGATGATTCAATTATGCGCTGGCAACTCAATTCGTAATTGTTTAGAGTTTATATTGAGCAACATTGGACCAGTGCACAGTGATTCGTTCCATAGACAAAATTCAAAAAATTTATAGTCTCAGAATTTAATGATTTTGATGTCATTTGATAGGTAAAACTCCAACTAAGAAAACCCCAAAAATCTGTGCAAAAAATTAGTTAGTGTGTGTCCAAAACGGCTCAAAGTTGAAACTTTTTTCACAAAAAAATGTAAACACATATTTTCTGTTTTCTACTCTATTGAGTAAAAAAAATTTTAAAAATACATGGTTACCAAGAAGTTGCTAAAACTCTCAATATAGATTACAAAATGATGTGTCCATTTTCGCTTTTAATGTTTGCTCAAAATTTGCAAAGCTGAGGCTTTTACATCACTTTTAATTAAAAATATTTTTCTAAATTAAAAATCTGAAAATTGGCAAAACTTAAAGGAAAATATCTAAAAAGTATGTGAAAGTATGTTCCTGGATTTTTTTTTATTTTAAAAAGCATTCCTTCTCTGTCGGATGATGTTATTACATCCTCCGATATCTTCCGATCTCAGAAAATAATTCAATTTGAAAAGTGGTCTAAACACCTATTTATCGACAAAATGTATTGTGTTCATCCCTAAAAGTATGCAATCAGCATGAAAAATTGAGAAAACTGCGAAAAAGCAAAACATACGTATATTATTATCGTTTTTATTGCAAAACTAAAGGGTTCTAAGACAATTTCTGTTACTCTTTACAATTATCAATGTTGACGTTACCGATTAAATGTAAAATCTGAAAAATCTAGCCAACACACTCGTTGCTATAGCTCACCAAAAATGACGAAAATCGCAAATTTAAGTCTCAGGCATTGCCAAACTACAACAGTTTAAGAAAAACAAAATGGAGATATCAATTCAGCAGACCATGATTAACTAGTATACCTAATTTTATGAAGAACGGACCACTCTTTCTAATTTTGTCCCGCTGTTGTATGGAGTCGAATCACTGTGCAGTGAGGGGAGGTATTGATGCTTCTGATCAATTGAAAAGGAATCGAAAAATTGTCACCTTTTGGCAAATTCTTTGATAGGAAATGTTTGATAGCACCTGAACAATCTTTTTTAAAGACTTTTTTCAGCAACTTTCTTCAACGTCGATCTCGTATTCCGTTGCTTGCCATCTCAGCCCAAAATTATGCAATACATATGCAAGTCCCCGCACAGAAGTTCCACGTCGATTGTGTGCCACCTATTTCAAACACCAGTCGATCAATTGCTCGTATCTGCGTTTTCATCAACGCAATTACCAACACATCACACCAACACAACTTCAACGAACCCGGAAAACTCTTTCAAAAGCAACAAAAAAAAATAGAAGAAAACATAATGGCAAATGCCAAGCGAACAAACTTGATTTACGACTCCCAGGCGGTGTCACCTGAGATTAAAAAATAAAATCCACCAACTGCGTTGCATTGCACACCGCACCAACCACTTCCTTCGCGCCAGCAAACAATCAAATTGCAGAGCTAATGCGAGACAGAGAACGAAAATACAAAACAAAGCAAACAAACGTAGTGCAAAAAAGAAATCCCAATAAGCACAGTGAAAGTTGCCCAACTTAAAAGCATTAAAATCACCGAGTGCGAAAAAGGATTGCGCGCCGCAAAGGATTTCCCCCCATAAACCCACATGTGGCATACATATTCTACATGTGTGTGTGCATGTGTGTATGTGTGTTAGTGTGAGTGGTTGGTGGCAAAAAGGGCCAACTCATTGGAACCATATGCTGCGTAATTTGTGTTACTGCCGAATGAAGTTTTTAATGCGCCGCGTTTGCGTTTGTTGCCGCTGCTCTAAGCTTTGCTGTTTTGCCAGTTAAGCAGTCCCGGCATTATTTTCTCTGCCACCATTGTGGAACTGCGTTTAGCGGCGCTGATAGGTGATGCAGTCTTGCGTGTGTGTGTGTGTATGCGAGTGATGAGCTGACATAGAACGAGAGAGACAGAGCAAAGAGAGGCACTCATGTACCACTCACTCTAAAAAGAAATACTAATTTATTTCACCAATAACATTAATAAAACAACTCGTATCGTTCCCATCCAAAATATACATTAAACAAATTTAAACAGTTCCAATGAAAATTACTGCAACAAAACGAACTTCTTACCTGGGCTGAGTTATCAAAGATTGGCCTTTCAAGTGGATTATATCCGGACTTTATTATGTTACTAGGTTAGGATACCAGGCAGCGTTTTGCCTAGAAGTCATTCGATTGCAAAAGAGTCTTGGAGAGGAAATCCTTATCTGAGTGTATTGGCCGGTCTCGATAGTCCAGCGGGTAGCGCGCTGGCTTCTCATACCGGAGGCATTAGGTTCGATTCCTAGCTCGAGCTGGTAAAACACTCATCTATTTCTATCGCAATCCAATTACAAGAATTGCTCTTGGCAGGCAATGACAGAACCTCCAAGTGTGAAAGGAAATTTCCAAAAAAAAAACCGTCGGATTTGGCGTAAAACTGTAGGTCCCCTCCCTCCCTTCCCCCTTCCGTTTGAAATGTGTGTTGTAACACACGTTGAAAACAAAACAGTGTTGCATACCCATTTCAAACGGGTGGAATTTGTGGTATCACAATGGGTCCATATAGAGGCCTAAGTGTGTCTCATACAGAGGCAGCCACTACAAGCTACCTAAGTGGATTGGAACGCACGAGTCACTTCCAGTCTTTCATCAGTATGTCTGTTGGGATATTTGAGACACAAGCACTGTATGTACCCTTGAGACCAAAAGTAAAGTTGAAACCATCTGAAGTCAGTGGCTTCAAAAACTCAAAGACATGCAATGAGGGAATGAATTAGTGGGAACAGTAACGCATCCATCGATCCATTCATCTACCAAGTTTGATCAAAACGTTCCCAGTAATTGCACAGCAACGTTAAGCAATTTGATGCCAACTCTTTGAATCCTTCCTCGAACAATCCATTATAGTTGGTAGCAAAGCTAAAGAAATGTTTCAACGCACTGTGCATTACAGAAGGTTTTCGTTGAAAAACTGTCTTATTCAGGAATATCCTGCATGTCCTATATTCAAAGCAAACGACCACAAATTCTTGCTCAAAAATCCCAACTCCTAACCATTGGATCCCTCCTAATGGAGGGTATCTCTTGCGAAGTTAGCCAAAGTCTTATTGAGCCCGAGGCTGTGAGGTAGCTCCATGGTATACTTTGAACCCTGCACATACGTAAGTATGACCTGCGACTTTGATCGTTTCAATATCATAATTCCATTGAAATAATTTTAACCCCATTAGTTATGATGTCATGATGTCATATGGTAGAACTAACAAAACAACTAAACAAAACCAATTTCAACTTAACACTTTATTTATATAGATCACGTCTGTGGAATTGACTTTTGAGACCACTATGAAAACCCACGAAAGATTAAATACAATCTTCATAAACGTGAACGTTGTGAAAAGTAGTCCTTTATCAAATGAAATAATTGTTTTTCTAGTAGTCTCACCAAGTTTGAGAGCAATAAGCCCATTAAATGTTTCTCTATACAAACTTGTAACCCATGCATAGGCCTCTCAGAGATTGAAAACTGAAAAATTTTCAACAAAGTGAATACTCATCTACAGAGTGAATACTCAAGTCTATTAGTTAGATTGTGTTACTTCTTATAACTCCTTATACCATTTTCTATCTTCACTGCCCGAATTTTGAAAAATCCCTTTTTAGTGAATGTCTGTATAAATGTTCTCTTCTTGTCTTCTGTATAAATTTTCTCACGGTTTCAGTGGCTCGGGTTCGGCGTTTATGAATCAGTCAGATCAAAGAATTATATACATAATATAGGTATATGTAGATGTCTCTTCAATGCACAGAACCCAACTATACAGAGCTCCTTTAACTCAACTGTATTACCTCAGCAGATCATGTATTCATTCCAAAAAATGTGTCCAAAAAATAAGGTGACATTTGAATTATCGATTATCTTGGTGTTGTGCATTATGAATTCCTTCCGCCGGGCCAAACAGTCAACAAGGAATATTATTTGAACGTTATGCGTCGTTTGCGTAACGCTATCCGCCTAAAAAGGCCGGAATTGTGGAAAGACAATTCTTGGTTTTTACACCACGATAATGCACCATCCCATACTGCACTCGTAATTCGTGATCATTTCGCCAAAAACTCAACCCATATCGTTCCGCAATCACCGTATTCACCTGATCTGGCGCCGTGCGACTTCTGGCTGTTCAGCAAGCTCAAAAGACCGCTCCGGGGACACCGTTTTGATACGATAGAGGAGATTCAAGCCGCAGCGAAGACGGAGCTGAAGGCCATCCCGGAAAGTGACTACAATCAGTGTTTCGAAGAATGGAAAATCCGTTGGCATAAGTGCATTGCATCGGGAGGGGATTACTTTGAAGGGGATGAAATTGATTTGGAAGAATAAATAAAGAATTTTCAAAATAAATACCATGCCACCTTATTTTTTTTACACAGTAGTATATCAAAGCCTATATAACACTGTGCTTTACTATCACTGCTTGAACCTCATTGTAGGATTTGAATTATGCAGTTCATCAGGCGACCGGTTCTGTGGTTCTTGCCTACCTTCAGGTCTTTGTTGAACGTCTGGCAGTGAACACTCTCAACAACGTTACCTTCTTTCCCATATTTCTCTCTGATTTTGTGTTTCGTTAGTACAGTGATCCTCCGACTTATCATTGCTGTCCAACACTGTGTACGATAGCGAAACGTAGCTGCCGTAGAGGTTGTTTCGTTATCAACATTAGGTTAGGTTGGCTGACCCAAGAGGGTCTCACATAGACCAAGTACTGGTCCATAGTGGTGTCAAGATTCTAGAGTTCCAGACCTATATGTTGTTTTTTAAGAACTTCTTGGAAAATCTAAGTAAGTCGCCGCTTTTTTGCTTCGAAATTCTTTCCAAGGAAGGGAACGACGCGGATCTGTGGAGAGCAGGACAGTGGCATAGCAAGTGGAGTGATAGTACGAGCTCTGTGTTTATTATCGACATTAATAGACTCGATTTATTTATTTCGAAGTGAATCTAATTTCTGTAAAAAATATAAACTCAGCAGAAATGTTTTTGCAATTGATGTGATAGGATTGTTGTGATAAGATTTGTTGTTTAATATTATCTGTGATGAGGTTATGAGTGAACTGAATCGCGTAACTTTAAAACTGTAAATTGCACATCAATGAAACTTGGCCCGAACTTAGTTTAGTTTATGTAGTTCCACAATTTGACTGAAAAAATAATTGGGGCATTGGACAAGGGGGCGTGGCATCGCCTATACAACTCAAGTTTTTGGAATAACATCAAAATTATGCGTCGCAAAATTATAAGCATTGAAATTTGTAATATCGTCGTCTCATGTATGTGTCAATCGACTGGTCAAATTTGATGGGCGCTGGACAAGGGGCGTGGCACATTTTTTGCGACCCAAAGTTATTGCATAACTTTGGATCTATAAATCGCACATCAATGAAACTTGGTCCGAGCTTTGACCACTTAGTCCCACAATTCAAATGGAAAAACGGGATGGGTATTGGACAAGAGGGCGTGGCTGAAGGTTCACCGGGTTATCTAGTACTATATAAACATATACTGTTCATAGATATATTTCAACGATATTACAAGAACTTCGACCGCCTGAAATGACCCGCTCGACACTGACCAATTGTTTGTGTTTCTCAACTCAGCGCCATTTCGTTGCTTCGAACGCCCATTAATTTGGCCTGCACGCAATTTTCGTGAGTCTCGCAGTGACGTGGCACGTTCGGGCACGGCGCAGACATGGCGACGGCTGCTGGGGCGCAAAAATGCAAACAAGCCTAATTTGGTGTAATTGCAATATGATTTATTGCAATCGACGGAAGTTGACTTTTGGCACAGGCCGGGCGACGCGCCACCGCGTCCCGCCCGCCCACCCGAAGCGACGTAAATTAGAAAGCGAATATTGAGTCAGCTTGCGCTGCAACAAGACGTGGGAGGGGCTGTGGCGCAGGCTGTGCGTTTGCCGTTCATGTAACTGCAGCGCGAACAGCAGCAACCACAAAGGACGCCAACAGCAGCAACAGCAACAGCAGCAGAATGTCTTAATGAGTAATTTGTCAGCTGCACAGTGGCTGGTGCGGCGCGACTTGTGCGTTGCGGGTGCAGTGCGCACATGTGGCGTGGCTGCGTTGTTGTGCGCAATGTGTGCCGCCGTGGCGTGGTGCGGTGTCACCAACATGGGTGACAATTTTCTCGGAAGCGATGCTGTGGTTTTTTTGCGCACTGCTTTCGGTGCAGCAAGTCGCATATTCGTGATGCAGCGACTGTGTTGACAATTTTGACATTAACAGATTGATGATGTCTCGTTGCGTTGTTGTTGTTGTTGTGTTGTTGTTATTCCAGCGAAATTATATGCTCGCTTACAGCTGCCGAGTGGCAATAAATTAGGGAAATCAATTTTGTTGTCGCTCCGCAAGGCGTTGCAAGTTTCGTTAATTTCGACATGTGTGCCACATTGAAACGTGAAAATGTGAAAATTTTGTTTGAAGATCACTGAAGGTCATTGAGTATATTAAACTGTCACATTTCGAGCACTTTGGGCGCGCTTAATTGCAAAATTTTGTCCTTTAGTTAGGAATTTTTTGTGCTAAGAAATGTTAATAAAGCCTTGGAAACCCCAGCAACCCAGGAATCTTACATATTTTGTCGTCAGTCCGGGACTCTACTCGCTTCCATTGTGAAGCGAGTACACGGGGTTACCCCAAAGTTGCTGCCTCACAGCAGTGAGGTCTAATCGAAGTAAGAAAGAAAGCTATCTTTCAGAATGGACGCAATAACAGCGACGATAATTTTTGCGGTTTTCCTGCGGTTAAAAGCCATCAAATGGAAATTAATGCCGCCAGCGCTCTGTGAGCTTTAAGTTAAACAAATTTAAAAGCTGCGAAGCGGTAACAGTTTTGGTTACTTGTATAACTTTCGAAGTATTCATCTACGTTCGCGCTGACTCGCCAAGTGAAATCAGAAATCCATTGCCATTTCCGCCAATTAACCTCATACAATTAAAATAGTCGCCCACAACTTTCTATCAAACTCCAACCAAAGTCCCACTTTCGGTTCCGGTACAGAAGTGAATTGGCAATTACGATACATGGTGTTCTGCAGGCCAAAGACACCCTTGCATTTCAATATCCGAGCGTTAAACATGTACTTCCAAATCGCGAGCATCATGGTCGTGGTCCGAGTTTTTCATCATAACTTTTCGACGGCGAACGAAAATACGGCTCAAATATCCCCCAATTCTCTCTCTCTGTGCAAAAAAATTTCGATCTTTGAGGCGGTTTTGTTATTGGGTCAATGTTTAAATTCGAATTCATGAATGACGATCATCGAGAATATAGCTTTGAGCTACAAGATGTGTTCATCGAAAAACCCTTAGAAAGACAAATCGAAAGTGCTGTGAAACCGACGCGAGACCCATTGATAGATGTCTGCCCAACACTTGAGTCAAATTTAGCAAATCCCACCACGTCTAGAAACAATGAATGCGAGGTAAGACATGAAACGGGCCTCGATAGTCCAATTGGTATCGCACTGGCTTTTCATAGCAGAGGCTCTAGGTTCGATTCCTAGTTCGAGCAAAGAACTGAGTGAAACATTTGCCACACTAACAAGTTGTCTCTCACACCAGAAGTCAGACTACTTACTTACTTAAGTGGCCATAAGAACGCGTTACCGGGTTACGACCTACCACAAAAGTTCTCTCACGGCGTCTCTGCTTTGTGCGTGTCTTTCCCAGCTGGTCACACCAAGTTTGTTCTTCCACCGGAGACACGGTCTTCCTCTTCGGCACGAAACAGGAATTTCTGCCCCGTCGAACACCTTTTCCGCCGGAGCTTCATTGTCCATATGGGAGACATGCCCAAACGTAACCATTGGAAGTTGATTCGCTGTGCTACCTTTCATTTCAACAGCTCAAACAGCTCGTTGTTCGCTCGTATTCAATAGTCATCGCCAATACAGACAAAGCCAAAGATTTGGCGAAGCATCTTCCTCTTCCTTCCTCTTGAATACATAAAAAAGGAGTCGGAAGAGAAGGCCAGCACATATTTACAAATCAGTCAGATGACCATAGAGGCCCAGCTTTTGACGAATTTACTCGACCTTCAAGGAACTTACATCGAGCTTAAAACTAATGAACTTTTAGGAAAACCGGAAAGGAATTGCAAGAAAACCCTTTACAGAGATGGTCAGATGGCCTCGCAGTGGCGGTTCGTGTGAATTGGATGCCGGCGTTTCTCTTGGTTTTCAAGGATAACAAAATACCAGAGATCTAAAAACTGGACTTGGATAAGTTGAATTGTGCGACGGTCACAGCTTACGGAGCGTCTCATTCAATTTGCATTTCAATTCGCAAAGTTCCGGAAAAGAAACGACGCACAGAATAGCATTTTCCGCAAGGCAAAGGGTATCCACAGTTTTACGCCAAATCCGAAGGGCGGTTTTTTGGCAATTTTCCTTTCACACTTGGAGGTTTTGCCATTGTCTGCAAAGAGCGCACTTGTGCGATTCTTGTATATTAATTCTCATCTGCTTCATGTGGATAGCAACTGAAGTCGAAGGGTGTTCCACTAGCCCGAGCTGGGAAACGAACCTAGGGCCTCTGGTGTGAGAAGCCAGCGTGCTACCCGGTGAGTTATCGAGGCTGCCACAATAACTTAAATTTCAATTTTGTTAACCTTGAAATCGTTGCAACGTCACCGCTTCTTTAAAATTGCTTTGGCTAATGCGCCCTTTTATCATTAATTCTCAGATTTTTGGGAAAATTGAAATCGAAAAATCGTGCACCAAATGATTCCTAATCTATATAAGTGCATGCAAGTATATTCGGATGAACAGCACAAGTTCAGTCTTATAGGTGCGCATGCGCGTAGAATCACCTTGAATAAACCTCCTATGGCACAACTTGCTTGGATGTGCGGCAATGCATTGAATGCCTTTTGGTGTACGAATTACCGCAGCGTCATATCTGCGTGCGCTATTTGCAGCAAATGCTTTCAACGGACATCGTCCTGATCCGCTTTCGAGTCTTTAATTTGAATAAGCATGCGATATCGCGCTTGGCGTCGCGTTCGATGCGTGCCGCGTACACTTGCCCGAGCCGCAACGGCAGCGGTAACATTCGCATTCACATCATCGACGACAACAACAACACCAACAACAATAACAACAACATTTGTAATTGCAGCCGCAACAGCAGCGGCGACAAGCGACGAACGCGACAAACAACAACGAACATCTGCAGCGTATCAGAAAAGTGCGTGCTTCGCGGATATTTATCTTCCTTGGCGAGTTTGGATTTTTATTACAAATCAATTGAATGATCATTAGCATAATTTATACAAAACGTTCGTTTAATGATCGTCGCTGGCGAATGGCATTGCCGCGTTATCATTTGAAGCGCACTCGCGCGGCCTTCGCTGTTCGCAAAGCCGGGCACGGAGCGCAACAACGGCGCGGAGTGCTGTTGCCGTCGCATGTTGACAACGGCCGCAACAGCAATAATCGTAGCAGCAGCGCAACAGTCACTCGCAGTCTCAGCCCGACGGCAACACAGCAACATTCGCATATTTCCAATGAATGTCGACTGCGCGTGGCGTGCGATGAGCGGCGTAAGTTCTGCAACGTACAACCGAATTGACCAACTCTTCGTTCGTTTTGCCCCACGTTGGCCACATTCCCAAAGAATTAACACTTGAATGAGTTCTTGTTGAACTTGAATTGAATTTTTCGTAAACCGTTTACGCCCGGCGGCTTTCGGGTTCAAGGGATCGTTGAATCGTTTGAAATTTGCATGAAATAAACGGCGTTTACTGAAACTTGGGTAAAGAAAAATCTACTCCAACGCTGAGAGAGGTCACGTCAAAGTTGAGGGCACCAAATTGATAAGGTCCCAATGAGAGAGAGGTCCCAATAATGACAAATTGGTTTTTTTGCATGGGTGGATCGCACTATTGGTCGCTTTATTTGTCACACCCATTCATCATTTGGGTTTTGAATCGATTCGCCGAGGAAACTTTGGGGGTTCAAACCCTTCAAATATGGAATATGGAAATATGAAATGGAATCGAACTCAAAAGTTGTACCTAAACCCCCCTCCCTGAAGTCCTGTGTGCACCGCTGCCAAGGGCTATAGGTACTTTTAAGGCGTTGGTAACATCACCTTTGTGTCGGGATTTTAAAGCCCTGAGGAGTCTGGGAAACTCCGGCGAAAAGGCTGTTCAAAGCGATCGTTGACCGCATCTCCATGACCGTGTTTCCTCTGAAAGAATCAAATTAAGAAAGTCGAACCTCTTGGTATGACCAATTGGAGAAAGCGTACACAAAGCAGAGGCACCCAAAAAAAACTGTTCCGACTGTCAAACACAGAGCAACGATTTATTATGTAATTGAGTATGTTAGTTAAGTATGTAATTGAAATGCGAGACATGTACCGTGGCTCGTCTGTCAAGTGGCGTACCCCATGCTACAAGTAAGTATATCAATTCATTCCAAGTTGCTCTCTTTGTCTATCAAGAACTTGAGATATCGCAATGAAAGTAGGTGCAAATTTTTCTGAAAGCATAGCTAATATTATGTAATGTAGAGGTACAAGAATGCGGGAGATTAGTCTCCGTTCCGTCCTCGAACATTTACGCACGTAAAGTGCCGCGAAGAAAGTTTTATTCTTTTATCCATTGTGATACCACATGCGGTCAAGCAAAAACCGCTCACTTATTGAATCAATTGGAGCTTCTTACGAAGCTTAGTAGACACCCAATGGTCTTATCAGCTAGATCCCCTAGACTATCGAAGGAGAAGTTGCATAGAAAGGGCATCCTTCTTCTGGATAGGTGCAAAGTATGTGAGGTACGAGTATATTTTCTTCCTCTTCCTCATCCATGCATCTTCAACAGAAGTCGTTTGCGTGGGTGCCAATTGAACAGTGACCGGTTAGAACACCGATCAGGGATCTGTTCAGTGAGAGAAGTTCTTTAGAACGTCGATGGTTTAAGGTTAGCCAAATTTAGCATTTGAAGAAACTTGTGTTCCCTTTAGCTCATCTTAAATTAGCGTCGTGTATAGAGTCCGTATGGGTACGAAGCTTATAGGTTAAAAGAGGGACACCAAGCGCTGTCCTGTCTTGGAATAACTGCTCAGTTGTACTATGCCGAGCGAGCTCGTCTGCACAACTGTTCCCTGGAATATCTCTATAAGCCGGAACCCAGCATAGAGGAATTTTAAGCTGCTTGGCATTCTCAATGAGAGATTTGCTGTAGCTGAGGACAGTCTTTGATGATATTATGACCTCATCCAGAGGTCATATGTCAAATGGCAAACCTCTGAGAGTAAAAATTGCTTATGAAAAAGCTCCCAACCTGCCGTTCGGAACCGGCATAAAACTGTAGGTCCCTTCCACCCGCGTACAAATTCACACGCACAACACGGGTGGTTGCGGGAAGCTAGGCCTTAGTCTCGCGTAAGCGGGCTGTCGTGCCAGTCAATTAATTATTAAATTATTAATAGAGTTTATAATCGATGTTGAACAACTTGGTACCCTCTGTTCCCATTTCACTTAAGCTTAAGCACTTTCCCCCCAACTTACCCAAATTTCACTAAAATAATCAAACCGCATTTTAAATGTTTACATACACTCAACTCTGTACAAATGTGTGTGTCTGTGTATGTGCGTACTTTTGCAGCGCTGCGCTTAATTCTAAACACATGCGCCGCACACCTATCCGTGCACTGATCGCGAATTGGCGATATGCGCAAAAATTGAAATTCCGATTAAAGGCGCCGATCAGCGCCGAGACAATTAAATATCGACGTCTGGCCCACTGGCACGCCGCGTCTGCAAATCGCCAGTCGAGTGGCCACTCGCGCGTTGTCAGTGTCTGCATGCCAAGTGGCGGCTTCTGGTGCGACTTGAGCGCCGTCACCGACATTGGCGTCGGCCCTGACTTCACTCGATGCTTTTTGCTTGAGTTGTCAATTGTGTGGCACTATCTATGGCGACAATCGTTTCGTTACGTTGCGCTGCGCTGCGTTCCGATCCGTTCCAGGCGTCTCATTTGTCTATGCGCATGTGACGCTTTCCGTTTGACTGATGATCGCGATTTAATCGGCTACCGTTTGCCATTGCATTGGGCACGCCACCGCCGCATGTGTGTGTCGCCGTGGCTGGGCTGGGACGGAGGGCAGCTGGCCCTATGTGGCCGCATGCAAAGCCGCCGCTTAGTCGCTTGGCCGTGGCGATCTTGCGGCGATTTACGATCGCAGCCGAACGCTGGAACGTTGGCGTTGGTGGCGGCCGCCCGGATTGGTTGGTGCGCTCCTCTGGGTGTTTTCTGGTCGGCTGCATTGGCATTGGGCCAGTGCGGCGGGCGCATTGTCATTGAAGCATTAAATGTCGTTTACGCAATTTATGGCATGCGATCATCGAGACGCGATACTCCCCCGGCTTATTGGTTACGTCTAAATTTGCGCCGAGCCTCCGGCTTATCGCCGCGTCCGCATCGGCGTCGCCTTTTGTCATTGGCCATTCGGTGCAGCGATGGGTTAAGTGACAAATTTATTGTGCCATTTCGTCGAATCATGTCCAACGACGACTGCCGAGTGTCATACGCACAAAGGTGGGTGTGTGTCTATTTAGTGCAATATTTGTCAGCTCAACAATGGAGTTTGCATATTTTTTTTTAATGGATTTACCTAAAGTTGCCGCGTGAAATCAAAGGAAATTAATTGATTTTATGCAATTTTAGTTCAATTTGGTTTGCACAATTAGTCGACCACACGAATTAGTCATTAAGAGTGAGGTCACTGATCTGTGGACTTTGGATTGAGATCACTGCTACTCATGGTTGCCACACAACTAAAAGTTTTTGTACCAAAAATTTTCTTAAAAAAGGCCCAAAATGAAATCGAAAGAACCATTTTATGTGTTCAACAAAAAAGCAAAACATAATTTTTTATTGAAATTTCGACCGATTGCCCTCAAAACGTTAGTATCTTTTTTTTGCTTAAACATTTTTGTATAAAAAAGGTCCAAATCACATAAAAGCGGCTCAAATGCCCAAGTGAAATAAAAAGGCCCACTTTTGGTCCAAATAAATCAAAACGTGCTGCGACTTTGAGCAAGAGTTCCGAATCATTTCGAGAAAGCGGCTCGTTTCAGTCGAGGATTACATTGATTTGCCTTTATTTCCTGCAGAAGCATACTAGAAATGCTGGAAAATAATCAGTTACTCCAAGGTCCCGAAGTTGTTAAGTCTCAAACAGAACTTTCCATATCAGGAAATCAGCCAAATTATTTTGAAGAAGAACTAACCTAAGCCCAGCTCCCAGATCCAATAATTATTAGGTACTCGGCTCAGACCTAAGCTAAACCCTTTAACCACCCAATCCAAGCTCTAAGATTCGATAAGCGCTACGCAATTCACACCAGAATTAAGCTCTCGAAAACACACTAACACACAAACTTTGGACGTCTGTAATTTTTAAAAAGAAACTAACTTTGCAAAACCCAGTTCCACTCTAAACCAGTATGAAGCTGTGATGTCCAATTACCACTAAATTCAGACCAGAGTCAAGCTCTCAGGTCCCATAACATTTACTTGAATCACTCGAGCCTTCAGATCCAATAACCAGTACCCAATTCACAACTGAACCTGGTTCTTGAGTCCAATTACCAATGCTCATTTTACACCTGGCCGAAGTTTTAATGCCACAGCCTTTATTCAATTTACACCTAAATCAAGCTCTCGAGTCCTAAGTTTATTACTAAACTCTCCAGGCTCCCAGGTAAACCAACCATTACAATTCACACTTCGGCCAAGCTCTCAGGTCCAAAAGAAGGACGGACACAAACTAGAAAATAAAAAGCTGGAAGCAGGCCAGTCATATTCTCAATAACTCTTTATCAGGTTGTGAACAAGGGCGCACAAAGGGGGGTTCTTGGGGTTCAACCACCCCCTCTTAAACACAAAAATTGCTGGTACAAAATATGGTTTCGAATAGTACGAGTATTAAGCTCAAAAATTGTACGCAAAACCCCCTAAAATGAAATCCTGTGTGCGCCACTGGTTGGTGAGTAACTAGAAACTTTCAAGTCAAAGTCTCTAAGAAGGATAGATTAAATAGTTTAAAAGCAAAGTTTTAAAGACCAACATTGTTGAGGCCGGTTTTCAACCAATCACGCTGTGTGGCCTCTACTTCCTACTTTCCTGTTAAAATGTTCAAAAACATTCATATGCAACCATCCAGATTGTCTGATAAAGTAAACAATGCTACTAATGTTGAACGTTGAAAGATCGTAGATTCGTGGATTATCAACGCATAGATATGATGAATTTTCAACGCAAAGAGTATTCAAAGCGAAAGACAGCGAAGAAAAGACTAGTATGACTTCGATGGAAGAACCAAGTGAAGTCTTTAGATAGAGTGAGGCAATAGAGAAGGCGCCATGCTCAAAACAAAAGCTCCTAGAGACAAGTGTTGACATAGCACGAGATCCTGACAGTTTAGAGAGTAAGTTGAAAGCTCAAGATACTGCCAGGGCAATGGTTCTTGATACCAGATAAAGAGTCTGACGAAAGTTGCTTGCATCAAATAATGCGAATCTTTGGTTTCTCACTGAATGTTTTGACTGAGATCAATGTTTACTAAGGTATTTATCATAGAATTTACTGAAGAAGACAAGGAAGCAAAATTGGTTTCATATCCTATCGAGTGCCCAGCTCGAGCCAAAAGAATTTTCTTTATATGGGAACTGCTAATTTGGAACTGAAATCAGTCGAGAAGTCCCCTTTAAATTTCTAAATGAAATCGGAAGCTTTATGCAACAAATCAGATTGGTGCACCACAGCCCATGAATGACTGTTCACAATCGAATCAGCTGACAGTCTCCGAGCCATTGCCCACCGCCGCGTGCGCCGTAATGAGCAGCCAACGCGCTGCTGTTGGCTGTAATTACCTTAAATTACGACAGCAACTTTTCCGCACCTGTCGTCATAATATTGTACACAACAATAGTACTTTTGCCACAACAAAGAGCCACACTCTGAGGCCAAGTTAACACACACACAAACACACACACACACACAGTCACACATTCATAGGTGGACACCGCAATGTGGCATAGTGTCATCAACTACAATTAAGAGCCTATGGGAAAGTTTCTAATTAAATGATTGTCATCTCTGCGAGTGCGCCAGCCTGCTCCGCGCCGCGCCTCGTCTCGTCTCGCAACGGAACCGGCCAGCAACAATTACAAATTACAGCAAACACTGGCCATGGCATCGCTGAAGACCAACTTTAAAAATGAGCAACTTTTGTCATTACGCCGAAGTCGAGAGCGGCGAGCGCAGCCAAAATGGATGGACACTCAGCTGGCCAGCGGCTAATTCTGCGCGATTGTACCAAAAAAAAAAGTAAGAAAAACTTTGTTTTTGTCATTTTTTGTTTGGTATTTTGCATATGTTGGCATATTAACATAAAAGTGCCCATGTGCGGTAATCGGCCATTCACCAATGCAACAACAACAACAACAATGCCAAAATAGCCGAAAGCAATTTATGCAACAGTAATGCGACGAACGCAACAACAAAAACAACAATTCAATTAAATTAACGCTGTGAAAAAAGCAATGAAAAACAAGTCGGTTTTAGTTGGTGTTGGACGACTTGTTTATATCCTATACTGTATTTAACCCGGTAGCGCCTAGCGTGATCATATTGTCACACTAAACATGCACTCCAAAAATTTAATTTTTCAATTACACCGTGCGACAAGAAATTTTACACACGAAAAAATCGATATACTCGCGAAACAAATGTAGTAAAACTGCGTTTTTTATACCCTAAACTAATAAAGTTAGAAGGACGAAATTCAAGGATGTGATAGTGTACATATTAGTCCATAAGATATATTTTTTTAAAAAAATACTACTGGAAATTTCCAAGGATATTCAAGGATGAAGTTTTAAAAGGACATTTTCAATACCTCTTCGTCCTTTTGAACCAAAACATTAAATTTTCTAAAATTCTAAGGGCTTTTCTCTTTCATTTGATACCCATATTGTTATTCTACAATGCGCTCATTTTTTAAAATAATTTTTTGAAATAAACATGTTCTTGAAATTTCAAAGTCCTTTTAAAAAAAATCCTGACGTCAGAGAGAAAAACGCAGTTTTATTACATTTGGCCATTAGTTTTTCGAGTATACCGATTTTTTCGTGTGTTTTGAATTTTTTTTATTTTTGTCGCACGGTGTTATGCTTTATATTAAATCAGTCCAACAAATTTTTTACAATATTTGAAAGAAAAAAATGCCAGCACATTAGGGTTAAGCTCCCTCTCACGGTTGACTATTGCATATTCCCCTCTTTAAAATTAATAGACAGGTGAATAGACGAATAAATGGACCGAGGAAAGGGTGCAGAAATAGACGAATGGACGGACTAAGGAACGAACGGATGAATGGACGAATAAACGGGCGGACGAACAGGTGGAAAAACGAATTAATGGGAAGACACATGGACGGATGAAAAGAAGAAAAGATGTACAGAAGAAAATATGGTCAGAAGAAAAAATGGACAGAAGAAAAGATGGACAAAAGAAAAGATAGACACAAGAAAATATGGACAGAAGAAAAGATGTACAGAAGAAAAGATGGATAGAATAAAAGTTGGACAGAAGAAAAGATGGATTGAAGAAAAGATGGATAGAAGAAAATATGGACAGAAGAAAAGATGGATAGAAGAAAATATGGACAGAAGAATAATATACAGAAGAGAAGATGAATAGAAGAAAATATGGAAAGAAGAAAAAATGGCCAAAAGAACTGTGGACAGAAGAATTGTGCTTTAAACGGAAGAGGAGAAAGAAACTCTCTGTAACTGCTCTGCTCTCTCTTGACCAAGGTGGAGATCCAAAGGCTCCTCTTTCTTCAACAACTTGGATAACCTTAGATCAGTCAATATAAGAGACTAGGTTTTATACACAAAACAAATTGGTTTGTGTTTCGACTTGCAGTAAGTTATATCAGTTTTTCCTTGTGGTATCACAATGGACCCTTTTTGTGGCCTAAGAGTGTCTTTCGTCAAGTCCCGTGCTCAGGTAGCCACTTTAACCTAACCTAACTGAACTTCACGGACAGGTGGATAGATGAACGGACGAATAAATGAACAGATGAACTGAAGCATGCACTGAAGGGCCCATGAACTAATATGTTCATAAACGATCGAAGAACCGAATGGTTAAATTTACATGGGTGGTCGTACGAACGAATGAACGGGCCTGTAGTCGGATGGACGGACGTATCGGATGGACGTATAAAAAAACAGACTGGTGGTCAAAAAAACTGGTGGTCAAATAAAAAAAAATATCTAGCAAGGCGGATTGTAGAACGAAAAAATTGATGGTTGGGTTCAGAAAATGATGAACAGCTGGACAGAAAAACAGATGTATAGATGAAAGGAATGGACGTAAAGATGAACGGATACGCTTACTTATGGACAGACGTACATATGAAGAAGTCGAATTGGTACCAAGTGAATAGAACTGCGAAAGTATAGGCGAAATAGTGGACAGACGGACTGAAGAATGGATAAATGAATAGAAAGATGAACTGTTGGTAAATGGATAAATGGGTGAATATTGGATTGGTGGACAGGTAACTGGATTAGTGGACAGACGCACAGATTAATGATTAGACGATGTATGGGCGAACAAGTACACAAATAGATAGATAGATGGACAGATGAATGAACGAGTAGATACATAGACGGTTGAAAGGACGTATGGAATGGATGGATATCGAGCGCTGGGATCTTTGGATGAACGTAGGGATCGACAGATAACGAACGGGTGTACAAATAAACGAACGGAGAAATGAGCGAACGGGCAAATAGAAGGACACATGATGAATAGACGTACATAAAAATATGCCGGCAGATGGAAAGATGACAAATGGAAGACAGACAGGCAGATAGACGAACAAACGAACGCAACAATTGATTTTGGGTGGGTGGTATTTGTGGCATCACAACGGGCCCATAAAGAGGCCTAAGTGTGTCTCATACAGAGGCAGCCACTATAACTTACCTACCTATCCTGAATTCAAATATTTACTGTCGCACCCTTCAAAAATCTGTTTGTTACAAAAATTGTAGATGGCGATTATGATTTCAAATTTTATTAGGTTGAAAAATTTTAAGAACTCCCTCCACAGATGCAATCCCCTGTGCGCTACTGAAAAAAATTATAATTTTTTTTTAATTTTTTATAATTATTTCATTTTTAATTTTCCTTATGCAATGATCTGGTTGCATCATCAACACCAACGCGAGTTCATATAGTCGGCGCAAGCAAAAGGTGATTTTCGGGAAATATTTGCATCCTGCAATCATTTTGGTTGGAAAATTTGGTATTGAATTCAACAGTTCATAACACCGTGCGACAAAAATTAAAAAAAATTTTCACACCGGAAAAAATCCATATGGGCGTGAAACTAGAGACCAAACATAGTAATACTGCGTACTCAGTTTTTCATTTCTACATCCTTTGTCATTTTAAAAGGACTTCAAAATTTTGAAGGGGATAAAAAATAAAAAAAATATAAAAATCGTTAGAATATGGCGATATGTATATCAAATACAAGAGGAAAGGCTCAAGAATTTAAATAAATTTAATTTTTTATCTATTTGTAAAAAAAGGATATGAAAAAGGTCCTTTGAAAATTTTAATCCTTTATATCCTTGAAAATTTACGTCGAATTTTCTCGAAAAGTAAGTATGTTAAAACACCAAATCTCCTTGATCACGTGCCAAAAGTTCATTATTCTCGCTTCATTGATTATGTATCTTTTTATTACTTAAAGTACTGATACTAAAATAAATTAGAATTTTTGTACTTCATTAGAATTGCAGCTTCCGCCTTTGTTTTAATAACTTCGAACTAATAAAGTTACAGTAATTAAATTTTGATAAGTGATCAGGGAGATTTGGGGTTTTAACATACTTACTTTTCGAGAAAATTCGACGTAAATTTTCAGGGATATAAAGGATTAAAATTTTCAAAGGACATTTTTCATATCCATTTTTTACAAATAGATAACAAATTAATTTTATTTAAATTCTTGAGCCTTTCCTCTTTCATTTGATATACATATCGCCATATTCTAACGAAGTTAAGTATTTTTTATATTTTTTTTATTTTTTATCCCCTTCAAAGTTTTGAAATCCTTTTAAAAGGACAAAGGATGTAGAAATGAAAAACTGAGTACGCAGTATTACTATATTTGGTCTCTAGTTTCACGTACATATGGATTTTTCCCGGTGTGAAAAATGCTGTCGCACGGTGTAATGGAACCCCTACCCATTCCAAAATGAAGTCCTATGTGCGCCACTGCTGAAACCCCCAGTGCAGGGTATAACAGCAGACGAAGACGACAACGAAAAATATGGCAACATTTTGTGCGCCATTCCATTTATCGCCGCTGGCCAGTCAAGGCGTCTAAACAGCGGCCAACACCGCCAACTTAAAGCGGCTATCTTCAGCTGCTGCAATCGAATCGAGTGAAAACAAAACGGAAACAACAACAAAAACAACAAATGCAACGAAAAAGTTGGCTTGCAAATGAAAATGAAAAGTTTATAAATTATCGCAATGTGCAAATGAGTTGCTGACCATAAATTTCATATAAATGACTCGCTGTCGCGCAGCGTCCAGCCGAGATGTGTAGCCA
Organism: Melieria picta; assembly: GCA_964056695.1. NCBI lineage: Eukaryota > Metazoa > Arthropoda > Insecta > Diptera > Ulidiidae > Melieria > Melieria picta. The sequence goes on from OZ057398.1 coordinate 133,418,313, forward strand.
AGTTGGCGGCCGCGCAGATGGCGACGCGGCGCTATTGCGGCACAGCAACCGTCGCAGTGGGACACGCTGTCATTATAATTGTCTTTTTATGATCGTGTCCACTGGTGCTGGCAACAAACTGCCATACAAACTACACTACCGCCAGCATTGAGCTGCATAGTTGTTGGAGAAATTCAGACAAATTCGACGGACACAATTTAGGCGGCAAAGACTGGAGACTTTGTTTATGTATTCACATAGTATCGAAAATTACAAATCAAAGAAAATGTATCCTAGTTAGAAGGTGAAGGAGGAACATAGCTGAAGAAGTCTGAACATAGATGGACGAGAATATTTGTGTTGAATTAAAACTACAATGAAATTTGCTGTACTTTACCATGTAAAAAAAATCTCCATTTGACAAAGAATTCCCTTTGGCGACCTCAGCTTCAACTGCGCCCATAGTGCTGACACTTTCTATACGCCGCAGCCAACTCTTTAGACATTTGAAACATGCGACACTCAACGTCAGCGTTCGATGCACATTCACCTTTAATTAGACGCGTATCAGGACATACCGAAATTCAAGAAAAAAAAATAAACTGTCCAACGCACTAACAAGTTGAAATTTCCATTAGCGTCTTATCATAATTGCAGCATTAATCTGCGACGGCGGCGCGCGCCAAGACGCAACGCGGCTCCGGTTGGTGTTGGCCAAATGAGACACTGACGACCCGAGGACCAGTGGCAGCGATGATCAGCGCGACTGAATTGCACAAACGAAATGCGAGAAATATGCAAAGGAGATTTTCCTGTCGTTTTCTACTTTCTGGTCTGCGATTCGGTGATTTCAGCGGAGCAGCCATCGCTGGTGGATGAAGGGCTGCGACACGCGAATGGCGGCGTGCAATTAGGCAAAGGACCATGGCACACCGCCGCGGCGGGAAGTTCATTATCGCTAAAGCATCGGCAGCAGCGCTGACTGGCTGCTGATTACTGCCATGTCGATGGCTATTGAATGGAGTTCGATTGCAACGGGTCACCCGACGGACGCCCGATTGATGAGTTTTTGATTAGCTGCAGTGGAGTGCGGCTGAGAAGTTTTATTTTTTCCTACGGAATGCGAGATGTCCACATAGGAGAGAGCAGAGTAAAAGGGAAGACGGACAATTACTGCGCAGATTTAAGCATTTCAATTCGCATCATGACACCAAGTCAGTTGGGTTGAGTGAGGTATTTTCAATTGGGGGAGATGTTGTTTTCGAGCAGCAGGTTTTGATTCGACAGCTGAATCGGAACAGGGTTTGGTCATCCTTGTACCGTGTACGTTCTGAAATGCCTTCACTGCTATCTGCTTTGATTGGATATCAACAGGGGATCTGGTTTGACACCTTGTCGGCTCAAAGGTGATTCAGCTTTCAGACATTGCCAGTTCATCAGCAGCTCTGCAGTCAGATTTGTGCGCTAAAAAGTGACTCAGCTTCCGGATGTTGTCGGCTCAACAAGAACAGTTGTTTTACTATAACCACTGTGTTTCCTTTTACCTTTCGTACTTTACGATGTTCTTACGGTATTAAGATCGACCAACATTTGCCGGCCTCGATAGTCCAGTGAGTAGCGCACTGGCTTCTCATACCGAGGCCCTAGGTTCGAATCCTAGCTCGGGCTGGTAAACCACTCATCTACTTTTGTCGCTATCCTTTCATGAAGCAGATGAGAGTTACAAGAATCTTGCAAGATCCCTTTTGGCAGGCAATGGCAAAACCTCCAAGTATGGAACCGTCGTTAAACTGTAGGCCCTCTTCCCCCTTCCGACATCCGCTTGAAATGTGTGTTGTAACATATGCTGGAAAAACAGTGTTGCGTACACATTTAAAATGGATGCAATTTGTGGTATCACTCTGCTCTTCTCTCCTCTTTCTTTTCTCCTACCCTCCCCATGGGCACAGTATAATGGTTCAAATGGACTGAGTGCTATGGATGGCTTGAAGCTTTTCTCCACATGACATCACAAGATCAACCAGGGCAGTTGATTAAGAAACAACTAGTTTACTGATCTGGTTTGCCTGGAAGAGTGGATCTTTCGGGGTCAAGTATACATATAGTATCCCTTCGGGCTAACCGTCTTCGATTGGTCGCACTGGAACTGGGGCTTTTGGACTCGGGACCGCTATTCTCTTCCAGTATTCACTTCGCCTCAACATAGATGGTCCCGATGCGGCTTGCCTACGATAAATTTAAAGATTCAGCGGTATCCATATGAAGATATTGTTGGGGCACAATGTCAAAAATTAAAGCATAATCCTCGGCAGAAATTTCGTGCGCCTTGTGTACTTCACAGTAGTAGAGTGAAACTCACCTTAGTGCCTTCCCTTTTAAGTATCTACTCCGTTTAAGTTAATAACTTTGGTGGGAATTATGCGCTATGTACACTTAGTACTCCACCTGCTTAAGTACCTCAAAAATATTCCATGTATAGGTGAGGTACTAAAGAGGGTTTTACTGTATTTGCAAAATCTACAAAATCTGAGATTCCGCCATAGGTATAGTCTTAGCCGTTATCTGGTATTGACTTCAGACATTTCGCTAGCACACTGTGTACCACCAGACCTGGGAATCTGATTCCTTGCGACATAATTTCCTTCACACCGAAGTTTTCTTATGTTTTTGCGAGTGAGTTTCTTTTTCTCCGGGGGGGTGTTTCATCTACCAAGTCATGAGGAGATTGTGCCGCTATTTTGCGTCCTCCGTAATAGATTCTCTAGTTGCCACGGGGAGCGCAGTCTAAGGCGTTGAGTCAACGAATCAATCCATAAAAATCATTCCAAAAAGTTGCTTGAAATCTCTCCGTGCAGTCAGAAACCTTGCGTTAAACATACGCATCCTCATGTCCATTTGGCATCGTTGGGGTCTATGCGCCAGTTGAGTTTTATCTAACCAAAATTTTCTGTCTGTCTGAAGTCAACATAAGATTATTTCCTGAGTATTAGGATAGGTTAGGTAGGGAGGGGTGTATGCGGCACAGAGACCGCAGACCAAAGTGTCTCATTGTGAATCCCTTCTTAAATAGTTCTGGAGCTAACCAATCAGTCTCAATCCAGGGCAAACCAGATAGAGGAGAGCAGATCGGAAATTTCATTTTTTGCCAGGTCCGCTAGGAATCTCGCCCCCAGGGTACGGCGTCGGTGTTCATGCAAAGCCGGGCAATGGCACAGAAAGTGTTGAATCGTTTCTACTTGTACTTCATCTCCGCAGTTTCTGCGGTCATCACTGGACGAGAGGCACCATTTGATAAGCTTAGATCCAATGGCGCAGTGACCAGTGATGACTCCAACGAGTTGTCTGAAGTTCGACTGAATTCCTGAGTGTTGATCATGTGAGAAATAACGTTTGATGGAATTTGATTTGAAAAACTTCCTACATGATGTTCGAGTGTCTCTATTCCGAATTTTGCTTTCAGGCCTCTGCCATTTTCCGCTGAGAAGACAGACTTCAAAAGACAAGGCAAGTTCTGTGTTTGAAGTTGGCTAAGGCGGTGTTTGAACCATCGGCTCTCCAACTCATAAAACAAGCCACTAATCACTGATTCAATTATTTTTTTACTCAATGGGAGATCGCATCGAATTCCCATAGATGACCGCCTCAAAAGATCTCAAAAGTGCTTGTCTCCGTTTTTGCAGTTCAAGCGGAAGTTAAACTTAAAAATTGCGCGCTGCAACGGAAGTTGTTCCACACAACCGCCAGCAGCAGATGAGAGTGTGGGAAGAGTGGTGAGGAGGGGGTAAGGAGAAGTAGCCGCGTGTAGAAGTTGTAGTGGAGGTGAGGATTCTGATGTCTTTGGCGATTTGTGGATTTTCGAATTTTCGGTTGAAGTGTTACTCGTAGCAACAACAAAAACAAACATTGCCCGAAAAAAGAGTAGAGGAACAACGCGAATGAAAGTCCATGCAAGAAAGAAAAGGGTAAAAAGCAATAAATTTACTTCAAGTGTCGATATTTGGCAAAGTTGGCAGAAATTCTAGTGGCATTTTGCAGTCGGGGCAGTCGCGGCAGCGGGGCCAGGGTTGCGGGTGTGACAAGCCAAGCTTCGCTACACACCACCACATGCCGTTATTATTATTTTTATTCCATCCGGAATACCGCCAAAAAAAAAAGAACCACACAAAAACAAATCAACAACGACGCAAACACCAACAGCCAACAACACAACAGTCAAAGCGGCTTTTGCTGCGACAGGAGTGCGGCGAAGTGCGGCGAAAGTTCAAGTTGAAAATTGGAAACCGAAAAAATTTCCATTTTGCAAATTTGTTTTATTTCCTCAAAGTATGTGTGTGTGAGGTTTCTCAGTTTCCGCTTCCGTTTGAGTTGGGCGGCCGCAGCACTGACTGCTGTGTGTGTGTGTGCGTGTGTGCTGGAACTGTTTACGCTTGTGCTGCGCTGTGCTGTGTACAAGTGGAGTTTTTTATTTTCGCATTTTGCAGTCAACAAAACAAACAACAACAACAACAACAATGCGACCGAGTCTTGTGTAAACTATAACAAAAACAACACGATTTTAATGATATGTCGATGCTGAAGTGCAAACCGCTGGATGGATGGTCGAAGGAAACGCAAAATGCCTCGCTTGTCGTTGCACACCACGCCCACTTTGGCGCACCACAACAACAAACAATAACAGCAACATGGTGGGTGGAGGGGATAAAAGGGTTTTTGGCGCTGGTGCGTCCGAATTCGAATTGTAATGCGAGCACACACCGCCGTGCGGGCGTCGCTCCCGGCCGTGACCGCCGCCGTGGGGTGCGTGTGCGCAATTTGTGTGCAGGATATGCTTCGGCATATATTATGGAGATTTGGTGATTTTTTGCCGCCGCACAAAAGCCAAGAAAAATTCTATTTGCAATTGATAGGAATATGAGATGGGATTTGCTGCTGGCGCGGCCCGAAGTTGGGGCCGATTTGACTTTGGCAGTTGCCGTGATTTATGTGTTCAACGCTTGTGGACATTGTGTTCGCGCTCAGTGGTGAGATTTCCGAGATGCCGAAAAGTTAAACGTTTTCGAAGAAATTAAATTCGTTGCGTGTTGCGTTGCCTTCCCCGTTTGCCGCTGAAATTCAATGTTGCCGTCGTTATTCAAGGAGTGTCGCAATGTTGTGGGTGCTGAAAATTTGAGTGCGATTCAGTGTTGCCAAATCAGGAAATTTCCTCCTAGACTTAGGAGATTCTTGGCCGTTTAGGAGATTTTTTGGGAGGAAGAATTGTTTAGGAGAAAGTTTAGGAGATTTTGATGGCAATACATTTGACACCATTAGTGGCACTTAAGCCTTCAATATTGAAAGTTAAAGATCTTCTTTAATTTAATTAAAGTTTAGGTTTCAAAGTGTATAATTTATGCAATGAATAAAGTTTACAAAAGCGAACATAAAAGGTTCATCCGATTACCGATTTTTTATGTTTAGTTTTTGTTAAGTTGTTGTTAAGCTAAAGCTGAATGAATAAAAAAATTTAAATATTTGTTTTAGTTTTTTACGAGAAGTTTAATTCCTTGACAAAAATTATAACAAAAATTTTTAGGAGATTTTTTTGTTATTTTTGGGAGAAAATTGCAGCTTTTTTCTAAGATCTAAGAAAGTTTAATTCCTTAGTTTATAGGTAGTCACAAAAATTAAAAAAAAAAAAAATATAATAAAATATATAAAAAATATAATATAAATATTTTTGGGGGGAAATTTCAGCTTTCTTTTTAAGATTCATGATTCAGAAAGTAATTTCGGGTATCGGGCAATACTGGTAAAAAGTGTGCAAAATAAAAAGTGTGCAAAATAGCAACAACATAACAGCAAAAAACTCAAGAAATGCAAAAATGACTGATTTTCGATTTTCGTATAAACTTTTTAAAATTTTTTTGAGAATGTGAAAAATCATAATCAAAATATTTTTTTACTAAATACTTTTGAGTTTTGTATGACTTTTTTTTTATAATTTAATAAAAATGTTCATGCCGATTAACGAATTAATTGAATAATTGCTCATAATTGAATTCAAACTTAATTGAATTGAATAATCAATGAACAGTTCAATTGAAAAATTAAACATGGAATAATTAACACATAAGTAAGCACCGAAGAAAAAGTTTTCATTATTTGTTGTTGGTAGAGTCAAAAATTGAATTCACGACTCTTTGAATTCCAACGCTTTGACCAGTGATTTGTAATTAGGGCCATTATTTTTAGTTATTATTTTAAATAATTTTAACTTTTCCAGTAGATCAATAAGAGTAACTTTCACCAACTCAAATTCAATTCTTTTCTCGCTAAAAATAAAATTATTGAATCATGTCTGATATCGATTTTCGAAAAAAACATGAATCGATTTATTTGTAATTTCAAGTGTTCGGTTCATATTTGTTTCGTAGTCTTACCGTGTATGAAATTTAACCCATTGTTGACTTCGTTAGATTTCGATTTTGAAAACAATAAGAAACACTTTATTTCCTGTTTGAAGTGCTTTTACTAAGTTTGAAGTCGGAAAACCCATTTCATCATGTTCCTCCATACAAACTTTTAACCCATCGTTGACCATGTCAGATTTCGATTTTCAAAAAATGAAAAATATGTGTCGAACTATTTTTAATTTTAAAAGTTTTCATCAATTTTTATATCAATAGGCCCGCCGGTTCAGATTTATTTCGTAGCCTTACCATATACGAACCTTAACCCATTGTTGATCCCGTTACATTTTGATTTTCAAAACAATTAAAAACGCGTGTTGAATTATTTCTTGCTTGAAGTGCTTTTATTACGTTTAAAGTCGAAAACCCCATTAAATCATGTTTCTCCATACAAACTTTTGACCCATCGTTGACTACGTAAGATTTCGATTATCAACAAAATTAAAAATATGAATCGAATTATTTTTATTTCAATTGATTTCATCAATTTTGAAGTCAATAGGTCCATTGGTTCATGTTTTTTTCGTAGTTTTTTCAATGCTTAACCCATTGTTAACCCCTTTAAATTTTGATTTTCAAAAGAATTAGAAACAGGTGTCGGATTTTTTCTCGTTTCAAGTGCTTTTATTAAGTTTGAAGTCAAAACCCCCATTAAATCATGTTTTTGCATACAAACTTTAAACCCATTGATGACCATGTCAGATTTAGATTTTCAAAAAAAATTACAAGCATGAATCGAATTATTTTTGATTTCAATTGATTTCACCAATTTTGAAGTCAATAGGTCCATTGGTTCATGGTTTTTCGAAGTCCTCCCGAACCTTAACCTGTTGTTGACCTCGTTACATTTTGATTTTCGAAGAATTGAAAAATACGTGTCGAATTATTTTTGATTTAGAGTATTTTCACCAAGTTTGAAATCAATAGGCAACACCTTAACCCATGTTATGCCCTTTCAGACCCGACCAGATAAATGTTTGCAGCTTAACACTAGAATGCCCGACAATCTGACATACCTAAAATGCCCATATGTAGTCATTTTGACTACATTATTGTTTACTGACTTTTTTTTTAATTTTATTGGTTTTTAAGTAGCAAATATGAATAAATGTACACGAGATTAAACTAAAATAAGCATTTAGTTTTTATTTTTTTATGGTTTACAAAGTAAATTCATTTAAATGAAATAGCGTTCTTTACACATAAATGGGATAAAATGGAATGAAATCTGGAATTTGGAATTTGTGAATGAATTTTATGAGTGAATTTTGAATTAAAAAACTTGGGAATTGTCACAGCCTACTATGATATTATTTTTTTTAAATGTTTGCAATTATTTGAAATTTTCATATTTCGCAATTGAAGATGCATATTTGTCTATTTATCAGTAAGATTTGCTGAATAGTTTATATAGGTAGTCAAAATGACTACTTTTGGGCATTTAAGGTAAATTTTGCAAAATTGGGGTACAATTTTTTTTTTACAATTTTTTAATTTATTTATTTCATTTAGCTTTAAAAATTAATAAAAGTCACGTAAGATATTTTTTTAGAAAGCGATGCAACAAAAGTTATTTACAATAAAAGACCTCAATGTAGGCAAAATGACTACCTTAGGCATTCTAGTGTTAAACGGTCAATTAGTCCGGACAAACAATTAAATTAATTTATATAGAGATATATGTAGATATAGTCTTTCCATAAATCTAAGTTAAATATGAGTTCGACGATTCCACAAAGATTGCTAACAAGGAATGTTAATCTCATTCTCTCTAGGGTTAACTTGAGAAAATTATTACCAATAAATTGATCATTTATCATTTATTAAATTATAAAATTTATTGTAATTATTTAAAATTTACCATTAAATTCAGATTTGCACAAAGATGTCCGAAATGCGGTTCACAGTCGAGCAAAGTGTTTAATGAAATGCAGAGCGCGCAATGCCTCATTCACAAAATTGTTTACATGCGAATTTTACACGCTAATTTTAACTGAATGCGTCATAACAAACGCAAATTTCACGCCATCACCCGGCAACAAAAATGCAAAACAAACTAAATAAACCAAATGCCAAGACATGCAAATTCCAGAGCTGACAGCAGTGAGCGAAACTAAAACGAAAAATGAAAAAGAATTAAAAAAAAAATAAAAAAAAATAAAACTAAAATTAAAATAAAAATAAAATCAGGAGAAGAAATAAGCGAAGAATAATTGCGAAAATTTCGAAAACGATAAACAAACATGGCGCAACATTTGTGGCCGTAGATGGCCTCCAGCTCGAGCTGCTCACAATGCATTGCCTCAAGTAACTAACTTGCAGCAAGTTGTTTTTGTTGTTGTTGTTATTGTTGTTGTTGTTATTGTTGTTGTTGTTGTTGTAACTGCTGTTATTGTACTTTAATATGCCTTCGCATGCAAACCAGTATTGCTCCTTGCGCCGCAGCCGCTTGACGCGACCACAACGTCAGGCAGCCCGTTTGCTGCCGCTTTCTTGTAGTCGAACGGCGATGTGCGTGTGCGCCAGAATGACATTTCGTCTAATTACGGGTGTGTTGCATGAGTGCCAACACAAATTCATGCGTTCATGCGCGACGTTGCGTTGCATACGAAAGCGCGCTGGCATCTTGTGGCGTGCATGCAAAACTACAACAACAAGAAAGCAACAACAACAACAGCTGGCATTTGCAGAACCGATTGACGCGCAACAATAACAACAACAAAAAGACAATATGCAGCGGCCTACGCCATTGCTGCGGTTCTTTGGCGCCCGCTCGCAACGCCCCAAATTTTGCATCAATTCAAAGCACGAACAAGCGAAACGGAGCAACATTTTGCGACCAACAACATTTCGTCGACGTCTGTAATTAACGGCACAATGGCTGCAAATGCAAGTTGGGCCCTCTTCCCCCCTTACCGCGCGCTCCTACGCATCCTTTCAACGCTGTCCTTCATCGCATTCGCTTGCGCACCCACCGAAGGCGGCGCGCGCATTACTTTTCAATTGCGCCGCCGTCGTCGTCGTCGTCGTCCATTCTGCAGCGCGCCGTTAGATTAATGTGCCGCGCACGACGTCGCACAAGAAATGGAAATTCGCCATCAATTGCGGCCGCTGGTAATGAGTTTTCCATAGACGCGGCCAATGCGCTGACCGCACGCTGCAGCAGCGTCGCGCGTTTGCATTCGCGCAGCCGTTGCGTGTCGGCATGCAACGTGCGTGATCCAAATTTAGGAAATTTGCACATTTTCACAGTTTTCGCAGAATGCACAAAATTCGCGCACAACGTTGCGTAAATTTACACGCGGCCGCTTGTGTATTTGTCATTGTCAACATTTCTCATCTCGCTTTCGCGAAGGTGATTAACATAAACGCGACATGTCATGTTGCTGCGTCGCTTTGGGTGCGCGTTCGCGTTCGCTCCTTTATCGACTTTTTTCGGCGCATTGCAACACTTTCGAAAATGGCGCAAGCTGCACTCAGGAATTTTATTTGCTTCACATTTTCCGGCATCCAAGACAGACGCCCACTCGATTCGGGGCGCGCATTGTTCGGTGCGTGGCCCGGCTAATGCGGCAGTGTGAGGTGTGCGCGTTGCACACAACGAACGCCGCGCGGCTGTAAATCACTTCGGTGACAGTGTCACCGAATTAAGATGTCACTTGCCCGTTGCTTGTTGTCTATGAATGGAGCTTCGGCGGCAGGAGAAATGCAGCGGACGCGTAAAAAAAACTTCAATCAAAGAATGTGTCTGAAGATCGAGCAAAGAAACTGTGGATAGAAATCGTGTGATTGTGCCTCAAATTTGCTTAGTTGAAATTTTGAATACCATATCTGCTAAATCATGCAGAGGACATCGAACCAACAACTTCGGCACAAGCTGCAGAGCAGCGGAGTAGGACGAAACTAGCCAAGAAAAGAAAAGATATTTATTTTTTTATTTTTATTTTATTTTATTAAATTCAGTCTATGAATAACAAACTCTTACAGACTACAACAAATTTCTTAAATACTAAGGCGCTAAAACTAGTTAAAAGCAAGGTTAAGACACTCTAAAAAGAACTCTGTTTAACTAAAAAGAATTCTGTTTTTACACGGTAGATTGGTTAAAGGAAAAACCGTGTAAAAAAACCGTGAGAAAAAGACATTGATCGTATGTTAAAATAGATGATTGGTTCCTTATCTCTAAAACCTATTAAAATTATTGAAAAACAAGGATTTTTTAAGAACAAGTATTCATGTTTATTTTATTAAATCACATAGCATAGTTATTAAAGAAAAAAAGATATGCACTCTAAGCTTAAAAGTACTGTAAATAAAATGTATGACAAGTTCAGGAACTAAAAACAATTATGTAAAACAGCTATGTTGTCTGACAAGTAAATTTGCTTGTATCCACAAAAAGGGGATTTCCCTAAATTTGTGATATGAACATATTTCGCAAAAATTAAATTTGACAAAAAAAATGTAAGCCCAAAAGATTTTGAATCGTGCTAAATGGAATAAAATCGTGTAAAAAAATTTAAATTTTTTTATTTTCAAACCGTGTTAAATCAAAACCGTGTAAAAAAGACCGTGTAAAAACAGAATTAGGTGTACATTTAAAGTTTTACCAGACAGACATATTAGAATTTTCCGCCTAAAACATCTGCACACTTGTACCGATTAGTTCAAGGCCTAAAGCGGGAGACAAGATCCTGTGGCATCACAATGGATCGCATTCACTGGCGCACACAGGATTTGATTTTCGGGGGTGAATTTGCGTATCACTTTTGAGCCGAATACCATTCGAAACCATATTTTGTACCAGGAATATTTGTGTTTGGGTGTTTAAACCCCCTAAAACCGCTCCCTGTTGTTGTTCGAAAGCTATCACTTCTTCATACCTTACAACATGTTGAAATTATGTTTCGAACTCGCACTAAGCAGCAGTGGGAACCCAGCCGCTTAGTCACTGTGGTTCAAAGGCGTAGCCCAAACTTGGTCATGGTTGGTTTTAAATATCTTTTTTGTTTTAGCCAAATTAAGTAGCATTATATACTTTCTAATGTAAACTTCACTTTTGAAAATGGGCATTTTGTGATGGCATTAACAATTTTTCCCGATTTTCAGTTCGGTTCACTGGAAGCAAAGTTTTTGGGTCTGAAGTGAAAGTAAGTTTGTGTCATGGCACAGTGATTCGATTCCAATAACTGCAGGACAAAATTAGATGGAGTTGTCTGTTCTTCATAAAATTTGGTATGCTAGTTAATCATGGTCTGCTGAATTCAAATCTCTATTTTCAAATCTCTTCTAATTCTTAAACTTAAATTTGCAATTTTCGTCATTTTTGGAAATCTACAGCACTAAGTTAGCTAGATTTTTTTTGGTTTTACATTCAATCAGTTACGTCAACATTGGTAATCGCAAAGAGTAACAGAAATTGTATTAGGACCCTTTAGTTTTGCAATCAAAATGATAATAACAAATGTATGTTTTGCATTTGTGCTTTTTTATATTTTGTCGATCACTTTTCAAATTGAATTCTTTTCTGAGATTCGGAAGATATCGGAGGATGTGATTACATTTTGCGACAAAGATAGAATGATTCTCAAAATACAAAAAAAAATTCAGGAACATACTTTCACATACTTTTTAGATATTTTCCTCTAAGTTTTGTGAATTTTCCGATAATTATTTAATAATTTTTTTAATTTTGAAAAATATTTTAAATTACTTTACAAATTTTGCTTTTTTACTTTACAAATTTTAAGAAAACATTAAAAACGAAAATGGCCACATCAATTCTTAATCTATGATATGTATATTGATAGTTTTAGGAGCTTCTTTCTAACCATCAATTTTTACGATTTTGTTTACTCAACAGACTAAAAAACAGAAAACATGTGCTTTAATTTTTTGTGAAAAAAGTTCATACTTTGAGCAGCTCTCTAGTGTGCAGGCACTATTAATTTTTTGCACAGATTTTTTGGAGTTTTCTTAGTTGGAGTTTTACCTATCAAATGACATCAAAATCGTTAAATTCTGAGGCTTTAAATTTTTGGAATTTTATCTATGGAACGAATCACTGTGCATCGGTACAAAAAATGAGCATCGAACCAAGAGCCAATATTTAGTTTTGTTCTAAGTAAAACTTTCATCAAAACATTTCAATTGATGAACCAAGTTTATGGTGATGATTGTTTATCCCGTGGCGGAGTTCATGAGTTGTATACGCAATTTAAAAACGTTCTTAAGAACATAAATGATGGACAACTGAAATCCGAGATCACTGCAGATTCCATCAAGACTGTGCATGAGTTCATCAAAGATCACCCAAAATCTGAATTGAAATTCTCAAAAGTGGATTTAAACATCTCAATACCATCAACTTATGTAGTTATAATTTTAATTGAACATTCAGCTTTAGAAAAGTATGCACAGTTTTGTTCTGAACAAGTTGACTGACGCCATCTCATTGATCGACACTTGTGACTCAATTGTGGACTAAAAGTCCCATTTTAAGCCTCAACCAGTTCCCGGTTTTCACCTAAAGAGGCACCGTGCTATTTTCGCCTTTAAAAAAAAAAAATGCATTTGTCATTGAAGAGAAAGCGTTTTGAGAACGTAGAAGCCATACAAAAGGCTTGTACTGACATCCTGAAGGACATCTCGGCCGATGATCTAAAACACTCATTAGACTTGCTTTTAGATCATTCGCTGTATTCAGCCTGAAGGGAACTATTAAAAAACAAATTGGTTTTGGAAAAAAAAGTGCTGTTAATATTTTTTTTGAATGTTTAAAAGTGAAAAGATCTTTTGGCTAATGCGGCAACCATGCATGGTGATTGAAAATGTTGAATAATTATAAGTTATGGGGGGTTCTGGTACCCAAACCCCCCTTGGCTAGGCCCCTGCTCCAAGTGGCACTTAACCTTCGGAGAATACACATAGTTTTTCATCAGGAATACTCTACGTTAATTAGGCCCTGTTCACTTTTGATCGTCAACAATTCCAAAACTATTGAACTTTTGACTTGAACACATTTCTGGGGTGTAGTTTGAACACTGTTTTAACTATTTTTAAAATTATAGGCAGCTCTGAAGTTTGTAACAGGTATTGTCGCTTAAAGTCGAAGTACGGGTCTACATGAAAAAAATGGGTCTCCTAAAAACTTCACGGGAAAATAAAGTTTTGCAATAGGTATTGTCACTTAAAGTCGAAGTATGGGTCTACATGACCCATTGTGTTCTCCAAATATCAACCACATATTTGTCTGTTTGTCTTATGTGTTTGGCACAAGTCATAGTGAAAACCCGGCATAACCATTATTCGATTTATATTATTATTTATATGCATTCCCACTCTAATCAACACTTTCAACGCAGTCGCTCTCGATGCTTCAATGCCCCCTTCATCTCATCAGAGGCAAACCTTTGCATGCTGTAAGCACACCAAAGCACAGTGAGCCCACCATAAAGCCGAAACGCACTCGGATGTCCTTTGACACTTCCGGTTTTTCTTATTCACTGATTTTTATTCGCTGTTTGAGGATACGCAAATGACCCATTTGGGGGTTGTTATTACACTGTCGCACTTCTTTGGCATGAAGGCGAGTATGAGTGTGTGTGTGTGTGCGTGTGCGTGAGCGTCGACGAACATGCCAAATGGCCACATAAAAAGGATAAAGAAATTATTTTCTCATTGGATGTACTTATTGCGGCGCATAAGGCCAACAACACCAGTGACACAAGGAGTTTTATGTATATTTCTCACTGGCTTAAATCCTTTGCCTTTCAATTTTTCTTCGCCAATTTTTGGATTCAATATTTTTTGTTTGGCTTCGCTTTGTTTTGCTTAAAGTTGCCATTGGCCTTTGGTTTTTCGGCATTGCGTTTAAATGGGCGTGTAGGGAATTGCGATAATGCTTTTGTTGTTGCTGATGGCGTTGGCCGTTGCGCTTCTGGTGCCATTGTGCGGCGTTTGTTGTTGCGTTTGAATGAATTCGAATCACAGTTGAGAGCGCCATAAAGATTTGGGTTAAAATGCTACAAGTGTAATGACTTTTTCGTCGAGTGAAAGTTGTTTTCAGTTAATGACACGTGAGATATGACCGAAGGGTTGTAGCGAAGTGGAGTTTCGGACAACGGAAGAGATGATTGAACGGAAATGGAATGACAATTAGCAGTGGGTGGTGTAACGGGGTAATAGGTAAGCTGTGACGTATAGGCTGACTAAAACAGATTGAAGACAAGTAGAAGTAGAGTGGGAAACAACATACGCAATTTTCTCCTAGCAAACGGAAAAACACTCATAGTGCTTCGATATGTTTCAAACAGGCAGGAAAGTATAATATCTCCAGGTACCAGGTACAAGGAAAAAGGATATATATCCGAAATTGAGAAATAAAACAGAAAAAATTATGAGAATTGAAATGAGTCTTGTGAAAATTTCTTGAATTCCCTAATGCATCTTGCTGGCCTCGATAGTCCAGCGGGTAGCGCTTCTCATACCAGAGGTCCAAGGTTCGATTTCTAGCATAGGCTGGTGAAACACTCTTCTTCTTCTGTCGCTATCCACATGAAGCAGATGAGAACTATCACAACCGTTTGAAATGTGTGTAGTAACACATGTTGGAAAACACAGTGTTGCATACTCATTTGGTATGGTATCACAAAGGACCCATATTGAGGCCTAAGTGTGTCTCATACATAAGCAGCCTCTGCAACCTACCTACCTACATACCTAATGAATCTTAGGACATTCCACAGGGCTAGAAAAAGAATGAAAATTTTTTTATAAGAAACAGAACACACACTATAAGGCAATTTTCTACATTTTTCAGACTTGGAACTATGGTATCTCCAGAGGCTCAGGTAATGAGAGACCGCTGTGATAATGAAAGCAATGACTTGGGCTGAAAACCCAGAGACATTATCCGCGGTAAGTTTAACAAAGTGGAGACGGTGCTTGTGATTCCGAAGTGGCCTGAAATGAGCTGTGGAGATTAGCTTTAACTTTAAGGTAAGTGAAAGATAGGGTTGAGTAGAGTTGATATGGCAGCTTACATAAATAAAAAATGTTACCTTTGTTAGATGCCACATTGGGACAATGCGTCTTCACCATTCACGACGCTGGGAAATCAGTTAATTTCAATATAAACCTTTTAGAAGCAAAGGTTAATCTTTTCCTGATGAGGAACGGACATTGACACATGAACTGTGAGCCAGTTTCTTCCTTAGGTTAGGTTAGGTTATGGTGGCTGCCTCTATAAGAGACACACTCGGAGGCCTATTGTGAGGCCCATTGTGATACCACGTATATCACCCGTTTTTGAAATGTGTATGCAACACTGTCTTCCCAACATATGTTACAGCACACATTTCGAGCGGATGGGGAAAGGGAGGGGGAGGCGACCTACAGTTTAACGCCGAATTCGAACGGCGATTGGCAGTTTTTTCTTTCACACTTGGAGGTTTTGCCGTTGCCTGCCAAGAGCGCACTTGTGCGATTCTTGTAATTCTCATCTGCTTCATGTGGATAGCGACTGAAGTAGAAGAGTGTTCCACCAGCCCGAGCTGGGAAACGAACTTAGGGCCTCTGTATGAGAAGCCAGCGTGCTACCCGCTGGACTATCGAGGTCGGCGAAGGTTTCTTCCTTCCTCTATTAACATTTTCTAAACAAAAGCAGGATTTTCCAATTTGACTTAGTTTAAAATATATACACAGGTAGATTGACTTAGTTTGAGTCCATTATTTCTTATAATATCACGAGTTTTTTTTCCATAGGGCCTCCACAAGACTCTTCCATTCCGAGGCTTTGCCTTGTGTTGGTTACGTTAATCGGTTGTGTTGTTCCGCCAGGATTGGTGATTGGCCTGCCGCAGGTCAGGACACTTCAGGTAAATAATCCTGTTTTAGCAATACTAAAAAACCTCTATACACTTGAAGCAGGAATCCATCTTCCATATCCACCATACATCGCATCGCTAGGACTCAAGTTGATTACGCCTTTCCTGAACTCTTGCAACAACAAACATTCTAAGGGACACCCATAAAGTCTTGTTTTGACAAGTAAATTTCCTTTTACATACCTCAAAATTACTGAAAGTGTCCAGATGTCTTAATTACAGTTGCTGCCGTCGACATGCCGCCACGCAGTTTCCACAAAGGACACGTGCCCGACCGCAAATAGCACCGAAACCCAATAAAATCTGGCGCGCTCTCGCTCACTCTTTTTTATTCGAAATTATTTCCTTGCTTGTGGCCGCACCCGGTCGTCGCTCGCTGGCGCTGCTTGCATCATGTCGGCAATTATTTCGGTGTCTTGAACCCTTTGAGTTGGCCGTTGGCGAGATTTTATTCTTCCCTCTCAGACAAATTACACGCGCCAATAATTAAGGTGCTTCAATCAGCCGAAACGCACCAAAGTGCATCGGGCAGCCTTGGCCCGAATTCACCCGCCAACTCTCCCCCCCGTGCCAACTGCTCGGCGCACCGGAGTCGTGCTGAAAGCCTAACCACCGGCTGCATTGTTCTGCGTTGTCCTGCCCTGCATGCCAGGATCAAATTGCATTGCCGCTTTCTGCACTTGGTGTCCTTTTGTTCCTGCGTGCGTCCGTCCGCACGCTCGACCTCGTGCCGGCTTTGTGTGCCTCGGCTTCGCTGTCACACGGCCATTGTGCCTTTGTGTGTTGCAGCGTGTCCTTTTATGATTATAGTTGTTGTTTCTGCTATTGTTGTTGGTGTTATTGCTGTTGTGGGTGCTTTAGCGATTTAGCAAACATTTTGCGCGCACTCCTCAAGTCCTCGCTGCAACGTTGGGAAGGGGTGCTGCAGTTGCTGCTGCTTCCTATTCTGCTTCTTCTTCTTTTTCATGTTCATCTGGTGCACACTGCAGCATTGCGAAAGGGTGCGTTGTACACAGCGAATTGCTGCAAGGAATAGATCCTTTCTACATAGTTTGATGTTTGGATGGAAGACGCAAAAAAGTGAAGAAGAATGTGCCAACGCTTTTGTGCTTTGTTGTGCCAACCAACAACGTCAAGTAGACGTTCATTCAAATTTATACAAAGCAACTCATTGTTTTTGTTGTTGTTGTAGTTGGCGTTGTTGTGTGGCATTTGAATAGAATAAATAAAACATACGTTGGCTTTTGTGTTGCAGACATTTTAAAGTTGTTCTCGAGTGGAGGCTGTGAATGTGTGGAGAGCGGCGAGTAAAGAATGCGTTAGTGTGGTTTTTTTGGTCTATGAAAAGCCAAAGTGTTGTAATACACCAAAAGAAGGAAGTCACATGAATTGACTGTTGGGAATTCGTCCAAATCGTTTGAGGGGTATGAGAGTCAGAGTCCAGTTTGAGTCTTGCGGAAGTTTTAAGTTGCAGGAGAAGTATAAAGTTTACAAGGAGACTTAAATTAATAACTTAACTTTATAAGTATTACTATTTTTCCGCTTCATAGGACAACATTTCCTAAGCTGTTTTCAGGACTTGGACTCTTGAATCACTAACTGTTTCTGGAGAATGGAAAGTGAGAACAAAACCGAGTGGCGACACCTTGGTCTAAGTGGAACATCGTCGAAACGTGTCATATGTGGTCTTACTTTACCGATACTTTTCGGTAATTGTTCAAAGGAAAAGAACTGTCTGATGCCATCAGTCCGGGTATTCCCCCGGGCAACCCGTTCGAACACTGGCGCCCATGCATTCCACGTTGAAACGTTGTTCCAGCGCACTACGCATTACAGAGGAAGTTCGTTTCTGGTCCACACTGCGCGATTTTGGAATGGTCTCCCTGCAGATATATCTCCCAGCACCTATGATTTTGATGGGTTCAAAACAAGAGTCCATAACCACTTCACCCTAAACCCTATCTCCTACCCTATATATCCTTCCTGAACCAACACAATGCCTCGCATTAATAGGGGTTATCTGCGCGTTTGCTCAAATTAAAAAAAGGGAAGTCTATGAGACGGCCCCTGAACCTAAATTTACAATCTCATTACGTTAAAGTTAGTAGTGTGAATGAAGGATCTGTTATACTGTATTATAACGTTTATACAACGTCCCCACTCTAATGACGCTCAGAAGTTCTCGGAAGCTTAGGTGAATTATTTACTATCCTACCAACCGAGGTCTTTTTTTAACTGCGAATTCTGTAGGCGCTTGTACCCTTCAGTCCAAGGTTAGAGGCTTCTTTAATAGGGAACACCCAATTGAAAGGTCGTTTAGCTGACGTAGCTAGCATTTCTCAGGACCCATACAGAGCGCGATCCATTTAGAAACTAACTGTTTAAAGGAGATTCTCTAATGCCTCAGACATAAAGTATTTGCCCAGCATTCAAAGTTCCTGGTTCTTTTCTAGAGTTTTGAGTCCTCACAAGAGCATCTTTGTCAATCTCAAAGGCCTCTTCTCAATCCCAGAGGCCTTTTCATTGGCAGCAATGTCACTGTGCATCGGAAACCAGAAGATTCTTAGCTGTTTATGTAACTAACTAACTCAACTTTTTTGTTACACTAAGAGCCCTGAAAGCGTCTATGAGAGATCATTAGGGGGTCGGCCAGTGAAACGCACAGCATTTCATTTTGGGGGGAGGGTGGATTGCGTACAACTTTTGAGCCGAATACCATTCGAAACCATATTTTGTACTAGCAATTTTTGTGTTGGGGCCCGTCTCTTGCGCCCTGTGTGCGCCACTGAACCTAACCTAACCTATGTAATTCTGCAAGGCCCTTCCTCTAGGATTTTCTTTAAATGTATAAATCTATAGCTTCATCCTTGACTAGAACACTTCCGGGAGTCTCTCAAGCCGTAAGTCGCTTTTGAGGTCTCAAGGACCTCCTGCTCGTAGGTACGTCATAACCGAAAGTCGCACTGCATGCGTTAATATAGCAAGCACTCGTGCTTAATAGCTTCGGCCGCTGACTTTCAGGTGGGTAAAGTGCCCAAAAAATGTGTTTCCCTCTTATGCAACAAATAAACAAACAATCGCACACATACACACACACACATGCAACCACATAAACCAAACCAAATCACGTGTTATCCTGCAAGCAAAATTAAACCTAAATCCTGTTAAACGCTCGCAAGCTGCGCTCGCCAAACAGCCACTACGAACGCCCGTTGGGCGCTGCTTATCGGCGCTCAGAGATCTCTTAATGCGAACGTGTGCGATGGGTAGCGGGGAGGAGGGGAACGGTGCATGCGGTGCGCAGCGGCGGGCCACACGACTCGGCGCGCTGCACAACAGTGTTGCGTACGGCAATTTAATCCCTCGAACTGCTTATTTTACGTTGGGCTTTCGGGCGCCGCCTTTGGGCCCGTGTGCCATGTGCGCAACGCTGCGTCGGCCACGACGGCGGCGAATTGCATAATTTTACAATTTTCCATTTGATGCTCCTTTTCTGCGCGGCTTTTTGTTTACAGCCGACACTGCTGGAAGTGGAGATTCTTGTCTAATCAACTGTCATTTGTTTGATGTTCCCCGGAGAGTTGCAGTGTTGCCACTTTTGTTAATTTCGCCATTGTCGATGGGGTGGCGGTGTGTTTGCTCGCTGCGGTTCATGGTTCACGAGTGTTTTTTGTTGTTTACTTTTTTGGTGTATCTATGTGTGTGTGTGTGGGTGGGTTTGTGCTTAGGGATAAAAGTTAAACAGCAACAAAATGCTGTTTTCAGTGAATTTGATGACTTTTATGTGCGTTTTGATGTGCCATAGACGAGATCAACATTTAAGATGACAGCTTAAATGACAATGGCACGACGCTTGTTGACGTTGTCACTGTACGAGTGCCCACAAATGTCAATTGTATGCGGACGCTGTTTATTCAACTGTAGAATTGTTTCTAATTAGGGGCATAAAATTGTTATGGAAATTGTTATGACGTCCTCAAAGCGACGATAATGCGGATGACACTTGTTCGGTTGGATTTTGTGTACAAAAGAAGGAATTGTTGACATTACGTGGAATACGTAAGGAATTGTACTGAACATGTAGAGAAACTAGTTATGCGTTTGTTGGTATTATGTCAATTTTCTACATGTGACGCATTAGTTTATTGTGGGATAACTTGAAAAATCACAGAGGCTTCTGCCATTGTTCAGGTTTCATACATACGACACAGTTGTCCAAGACGTATTTAGAAAGGTGGACGTAATTCGCAGCTCTCTAAGATCCAAAGTCAATCCTCTGCTGGGGTCCCATCTCCAGTGGTAACCGCTGATGTTCACCAGTCATCAGGATGGGGAAAGAAAGGATCTGTCAATTGCGGACAGTGAGATGGATAATCCTTTATTTCCGCCAATAGATATGAAAAAAGTTAAGAGATCAAAGGAAGTGGTGAATTTTTTCTTGCAACTTTAAGTGCTTTTAAAAATTAAATACCCACTATCTTAACCCTTTTGGGACTACTGGGATAATACGTCCCACCAAGTTTTTAATACCCCTCAAAACATTAATTGAGATGTTAGGACACATGCAAAATAATTATTCAAATTATATGTCCCCAGATAAAAAGATGGTTTCAGAATTTGTGAGGAAGCAACATAATTTTCTGGCCCCTACTTTCATGGCATAGAAAACATTTCTACCGAGGGTAGAAAAAAAAACTCTGTCCAGAAAAGTTTGAGTTAGACTTGAGTTTGGCCTGAATGGGCTTTAATGTCTCTTCATATTTTCTAATCATAGGAAAAAACATCGACGTCGAGTAATCAAGTAATTGGGTTACTTTAACTAACAAGTGGACAGCAAAAAGCAAGGGTTATCTTATATTTCCAGTGAACATGCCTCCAGATATCTAGAGCGGCCTAAATGGACTGAACTCATTTCCTTTGAGATCGAATTGATAGGTGATTGACATCTTTTATTACAGGGCAAGAAGCAAGGGAAGAAACAGCTAATCAAATTCGTTATGGGTCACTTTTCATTATCTTAGTATCAGCTTATCAGACTCAACCTGTAGGTACGACGACAAATCGATAGACCACAGTTAGTGTCTCTATCCTTGTTTCGCTCGAACCAATTTTGACATCTTTAATACTAATTTGCTAAGACGCAATTGACACCATGTCAGAACGAACTTACAATATCTACTAAGATTTTGGGTCGTTTAGAACTGAACCTGATTGTAGAACAATGGGTGTGAAAGTGACTGAGTGCTACACCTTTGTCAATGAACCACAAAAACCGAAATATACCTGGCATCATCTCTGAATTACTCATCACTGTTAACACCGAACACTGTTAACACCGAAAATTTCCCATGAATTTTGATTGCACTGGCTTTATACGATCCTGTTGTATCGCCTCTCATCTCTCAGTAACACTTACCGGAGCGGTAAAGATGAACAGAAAGAGAAAGCAACAATACACATAAAATAATTAGACACTCCATTTGCCACTTTCAGGTCCTCCAAAAATGATTAGTTCATACCGTAAGGCCAAGAATCTTATCTCACCTGTTTGTTGTAGGTTACAGAGATTAGCCTTGACGACAGGTGGTCGGGGAGGTATCTATCCGAGTTTAGCGCTTTCGGGTGCCCAGATATACTTTATGCGGACGAGTCCGTTTTTCACAGCTCCTTATCACAAGACCAGATTTTTTCACCACGGCCCCAAAAATAATGTGGTTAGTACCATCGATATGTCCAAATGGTTTGAACCTGAAATCCAAAGTGATATGTCATGAAAGGACTCACGATTAGTTAGAAAGAACTCCTTGTGAAATAAATAAATACGGACTATTGCCATAGGTACCCAACGTAATCTATCTTCATACTCACATGATAACCCATGTCTCATATCTTGTTGTCCCATATCTTATTGAAACCTTACTTAAACACACAGACACTTAACTCTGGAGGATGGCTCCGGACCCTTGGAGCAAGGTTCTTCGATGGGCTTACGGAAATAGCTGATGCAAGGATTTTCGATCAACCGATCCTTGCCGGAACCCAACAGATAAGGAAGGACACCGGTATTTTTAAGAATGAAGGGATTCACAATGGACCCAATGGGGTCTCCGGGTGGAAGTGCATGCCGCACACTCCCCTTATTTAACCTAACGCAGGAGGTGCATGAAAAAGTATGTTATTTTTCAGTCGATTCGACTAACGATGCACTTCCAGGGTTAATAACTAAGCAAATCAAGAGAGACTTGGAATGTACCTATATACAATATACTAATGTGTCCAAAAAATAAGGTGACATTTGAATTATTGATTATCGTGGTGTTGTGCATTATGAATTCCTTCCGCCGGGCCAAACAGTCAACAAGGAATATTATTTGAACGTTATGCGTCGTTTGCGTAACGCTATCCGCCTAAAAAGGCCGGAATTGTGGAAAGACAATTCTTGGTTTTTACACCACGATAATGCACCATCCCATACTGCACTCGTAATTCGTGATCATTTCGCCAAAAACTCAACCCATATCGTTCCGCAACCACCGTATTGACCTGATCTGGCGCCGTGCGACTTCTGGCTGTTCAGCAAGTTCAAAAGACCGCTCCGGGGACACCGTTTTGATACGATAGAGGAGATTCAAGCCGCAGCGAAGACGGAACTGAAGGCCATCCCGGAAAGTGACTACAATCAGTGTTTCGAAGATTGGAAAATCCGTTGGCATAAGTGCATTGCATCGGGAGGGGATTACTTTGAAGGGGATGAAATTGATTTGGAAGAATAAATAAAGAATTTTTAAAATAAATACAATGTCACCTTATTTGTTGGACACAGTAGTATGTATATATATTTATGTTTTTTACATATGACGCACTTGTCAAGCAGAAACTAGAATTTTAAAACAAAATTAAACAGTGTGTTTCACAAATTTATTTACATAAAGATACTTGGCAATTGTACGCAAATGGCAACAATTGGCTACGTTGTGGTGGTTTGTCTAGGACATCGCACCTAATTTGACGCGAGATGACATTAATTAGCACACCTTGGCTGCTTGTGAGACTGTTAAATGGGTGCGCGCGCATAATAAATTCCAATTATGTCAAGTGAAATATTTTAATAAACACGTCGCCGCAGCGACCATTGCGTCCAAGACAAACGACAAAGACAAACAAACCAGGTGGGGCGGCGAGGGGCGGGACGGTTACCGTCAAGGGAATATGAATAAAACAAATTTCAGTCAAGACATTGCAGAAGAAGAAGACGATGACAATAAATCATACACGCTGCCGCGTTAAAATGCAGCAAGCGATTTTTTTGTTGTTGCTGTCTTTTTGTACATATTTCAGCCACATTTGCAACTTTTGTGACCACCGCCGAGCCGGACGAAGTGGAGCAAAGTGGAGCGCGTCAAGACACTCACGCGGGCAATTAATTACGCGCTCATTAATGCGCGTCCGCTGATGGGCTAAATGCAGCCGCACGTAGTTCATACCGATTGCGCACTTGTTAATAAATTAATTCCTTCTTTGTTTGGCGAAAGATATGGGAACTTGTGCGTTGCGGAGTTGCGTGCTGGCTGCGTTAAGTTGGTACAAAGTAGAGGAATAAGCGATCAATTGCGAGTTTTTTTGTTAATGAATATATGTAAATATTTCTGTGTATATATATCTTTTAGTTCAAACAATGTTCTCAAAGTCGATAAACACTCGCTATTAGTTCTATGTGCCTAGCTTTCTCATGATAATTTTGTTCTTATAGGTAGGTAGGTAGGTTGAAGTCGTTGCCTATGTATTGGACACACTTAGGCCTCTATATGGGTCCGCTGGGATATCTAGCCCGGATTCCAAATGTGTATGCAACAATGTTTTTTTTCAACGTGCCTTACCAACATACATTTCAAACGGGTGGGGAAGGCAGAGAGGAGACCTACCGTTTAACGCCGAATCCGAATGGCGGTTGGCAGTTTTTTCCCTCACACTTGGAGATTTTGCCAATGCCTATCAAGAGCGCCCTTGGTCGATTCTCATCTGCTTCATGTGTATAGCGATAGAAGTAGACGAGTGTTTCTTCACCCCGAGCTGGAAATCGAACCTAGGGCCTCTGATATGAGAGGTCACCGCTGACCGGCTTTGTAACATGTAACCGAGCGTTGTTCGTCCTCTATAATTACTTTGTTGTATCTTCTCTTCTTCATTCTGTCCTCAGGCTAACTAAGGAGAATCTCCGCATACTCAGGGGATACCTGACTGGTCACTGTTCACTAAGGAATCATCTCAATAAAATGGGCACTTCCTCTTGGGTTGTTTAGAACGCAGGAAATGCAATCGAAAACCAGAAACTTCTATAAATGTTCGCTCAGGGCAATCACTGCACTCAGCAGAAAAACGTTTCTTCAGTTGGGAGCGACAACCTTAGTCACGGAGAAAATATGAAACTCAGAACCCCAAAGACTGCTAAAATTATTAAAAAGCCTCAACTTAGAGAGTTAAATCAAGGCTTTTTTTGAGACGAACAAACGCACTGGGGATGCCCCTATTAATGCGAGGCATTGCGTTGGTTCAGGAAGGATTTATAGGTTCGAAGATAGGGTTTAAAGGGAAGTGGTTATAGACTCTTGTCATGAACCTATCAAGATCAACGGTGCTGATAAAAATATCTGCAGGGCGACCATTCCACAATCGCGCAGTGTGGACCAGAAACGAACTCCCTGTGTAATGCTTAGTACGCTGGAACATCGTTTCAACGTGGATTGCATGGGCGCCAGTGTTCGAACAGGTTGCCCGGGGGTATACCCGGAGTGATGACATCAGACTGTTCATTTCCTTTGAACAATTACCGAAAAGTATCGGTAAAATAAAGCCGCACATGTCACGTTTCCACGATGTACCAAGGAGTCAATAGAGCTGGATACCCTACTGTCTCACGGTCTTTCACTTTATGGGCCCATATTCGTAGTTGGCCAGAAGAAAACTATAATGTTTTGGTTTCGTGTTTCAGACCAACTTAACTCTTGTTGTCCGAAACATATTTAAATGCATATTGGAATTTTGTAAATCACAAGTCAAGCCATCCCAATGTGATATAACAACGAGCCATGTCTTTGTGCTTAAGTGAGCTTTTTCAGGATATGGCTGCCACCCGAACCGTACCTAACTTATCTGCTTTTTCATTTCAACAGTTTTTAGCGATCGGTAGCGATCTCTTGTGACGATTTCTTTGGGCTTGAACAGTGCATAAAACCCATATATAACTTCTCCCACCAAGTACAAAATATGAGCGTGAAATCCTGCATACTAAGCCTTCCCATTACCGGCTTCGATAGTCCAGGGGGTAGTGCGCTGGCTTCTCATACCAAGGCCCCAGGTTCGATTCCTGGCTCGGGCTGGTAAAACGCTCATCTACTTCAGTCGCTATCCACATGAAGCAGATGAGAATTACAAGAATCGCACAAGTGCTCTCTTGACAGGCAATGACAAATCCTCCAAGTGTGAAAGAAAAACTGCCAATCGCCGTTCGGATTCCGCGTTAAACTGTAGGTCCCCGCCCCTCCTTTTCCCCATCCGCTTGAAATGTGTGCTGTAACATATGTTAGAAATATGTTGGAAAGACAGTGTTGCATACACATTTCAAAAACGGGTGAAATATGTGGTATCACAATGGGCCTCATAATAGGCCTCCGAGTGTGTCTATTATAGAGGCAACCACCATAACCTAACCTAACCTAAGCCTTGCCATTGATCTTCTTCTTCTACTTGGTGGCGCCTATTCCATGATTTTTGAAGGTTGAAATTGTCGTAAAGTATTCCCTTTTCATTGCCAATAACAATATGATGCAAGAAACTTTATCTTTCTTGCCATTGTAACTGTTTCTTATGAATAAATTGAATGCAAAATGTTTTATTTTTGGTACTTGAATGTCTTCCCATCATCAGCGACTTGCACTTAGATTTGTATGTAAAAAACATTAAAGCAGTAGACAATAACTTCTTTATGCTGCAAAAAAAATCCTTTGTTTCCCAAAACCAATTTTCAACGCATCTCTCTCCTTCGTTCCCTTTGGCCTTTTTTGTGTCATCTCAAAGAAAATACACACGCCAACAACAACAACACGCTCATAATAACCCAACATTATCCTTATGAAATCATTCATATCGCCATGCAATCTGCGAGCAGCACCTTAATGGCATCTTGCGAAGTCTGCTTAAATGGAAAAGTGCACGGAATGTGGCAAATGTCACATTGGGGAGTAGTTAGGCATTTGGCGGAAAAGATGCGCGCCGCACCCCTTTCGGCAGGCAGCCAACCAAGCGGGTTAAGCTTTTTTTTTGGCACCGAATAGAATCTCGTTTCGTTTTCTCCACATTCGCCCGTAAGCGAATGGTAATAAAAATGCAAGTAGACTTGCACTGCCACTGACGATGGAGAAGTTTATTAAAAATGTGCCAAGTGTGCGCCGCTGATGACGCAGTAAGTTTTGTTGCGGGATTTGGCGCTCTGATGTCATCGAAGAGAGGGAGTAGTGTAAGTCTTCTCTTTGTTTCATGTATGATGGAAATTTTCTAACCAGTTCAGTTCAGCTCAGTTATTTTCAGTTATTCTAGTGAGAATACGCAGAAAAGCATTAAGAATGATATAAAAGTAGGGAACTTGGGTGGAATTTTACAATGAACAAAAAAATAAAAATAATAATAAAATAATTATTTCCATATACCTTGTGAAGATGTAACTCCTTCTTCAAACCTTCCGGAGGTTACTTATCATAGGTTCTTCAAGTATTCACCAAGCATCTTCCCACCACAACCTTAGGACAGTACGAAATTTGCAACTAATGATCGTTCAACGTCTTGAAAGAATGACAGAAATAATATGTTTTTAGATTCATACCGTGACTGGTTATAAGAAGTGAAAAACTTAGCGTTATAATTTGTTCTGATGGTTTGACGAAAAAGAAGTTTGATGCGGTGGAATGGAATCCATGGAATGAATATGAGAGGAGCCGAGAAAGTGAACCCTAGAGGGTCAAATTTTTCAAGCACCCAGGCTAGATAGCCCATTGTGCCAAAGACTCGAGAGGAAAAGGGTGATTGAGGATAGTTTGCTAGTTTGATGCGGTAGTTACAAGTCAGCAATGAGCAGTAAGGCCACTTCTCTGTTGCATAGATCAAGTAAAGACAACCTCATCCCCTCTTACAACCAACAGCCAAGTAAATGAGATGCTTGGAGGAAGTCTTGCGACAGAACCTAATCCAACGTTGCTATGCTCAGCTTAGTAGATTTCGGAAGTAAATGCGTTCGATTGAATAGTACATCGGAAAATATTGGATTTTGTGTTAGCAGAGACCGATTACCACATTCAGGAAGTAGCCCTACCAAGAGATCTATTGGTATGTGAAACCTAATAACTTTTTTTATTATTATAATCAGTTAAATTAAATAAAACCAGTAAATTGAAATCAGAGTGTCTTAGGTTCGAGTTTCCCGATTCAGTCAATGCTAAAATTGATTAATCTTTTCTTTTGGTGATTGCTGAACAGAGCAGTGAATTACAAAGCAGCAAATTCTTAGTATGAATCCCGACTCAACCAACATAAAGATTAAAAAGTTTCGGAGTTCGTCCTTTCAGCAAAAAATTTCAAATTTCTGTAATTAACCCTTCGTTGCATGATTTAATTTCCGTGAAGAAAAAATATTTTTGTCATATTATTCTTGTTGCTTGTTAAGTTTCGATGGTAAAAATGAAATTTTGTTGAATTTCTGTATCTATGGAAGAAGTTTTGCGGAAATTTGCCATATCCTGCTGAGAACGCTACCGCTGAAAGGAAAGTCGGTTATATCTATATTTAAGTGTTGGCTACTACGGGGAGTCGAACCTAGCTGGTCGTCACTGTAGACTCGTGATCCAACGCACTAAATAGCTGAGCGACAGCGACCGTCATATCACGATTGCCATCAAACCCTAAGCAAAATTATTTCACCAACTCCATAAAGGTGATGGTTTTTCGGCTCTTGCACGAAATTTCAATGCTATTTGCAAAATTCCGTTACTAATCAAGACCCAACTGAAGAATGAATAATTGTAAAATGCTGAATAGAATAATTTCCAAATCTATGAAAAGTTAACATTGTAATATGGAATGCCATGCAGCGAAGGGTTAAAGTTCAAAGTAAACAAATTATTTACTTATGAATTGGTATCAATAAATTAAACTAAACTAAACTAAACTTTAGATTTCTTTCTTTAAAATGCAAATGCCACGGGTGAGTGGTTGATAGGATTTTCAAGAAGTCACAAATTCAAATCCCATCTACTACCACAAAATTGTAGAAGAACTCATTTACCTACTTCGGTGTATAGCTCAGCCAGAAATGGTAAACCATTAGCAACGACTGTAGGTTCGCTCTATTTATTAGTGGTTTATTATTTACAATTAAGTATTGTTAGAGGACCTTGAGTTCCAATCCTGATACAATCAAAACCAAATTGTATGTGCGTAAAAAAATATTTTGTCAGATATTTTGTCAATTTCTTCGAGTTAAATTTTTCTTATAAAAACATTTCACCATTTGGAATCGATATGAAATTGTACAGCGATTCCATTTCTTAGTGCAGACGTCAGAATATCATGAACTTAGAACTTTGGCTCAATCCATGCCAAGTTACAGAAAAACTCTCCTTTTGATGGTTTCGCTCTCAACGGAAAATTTCTAACGTCAGCGTGAAAAATAATAACCCCACTACAGAGAAAGTTCGTTTCTGGCCCGTACAGCGCGGTTGTGGAATGGTCTCCCTGCGGATATTTTTCCCAGCACTTATGATCTTGATGGGTTCAAAGCAAGAGTCCATAACCACTTCACTCATAATCCTATCTCCTAACCTTTATATCCTTTCTGAACCAACGCAATGCTTCGCATTAATAGGGGTCATCCCCTGCGCGTTTGTTCGTGTTTAAAAAAAAAGAAAACAAAACCCGGGAAATTCCATATACTTTTACTATATAATTACAGGTAAGGTTTCATGTATAGTAATCTCCCGCCGGCCTCGATAGTCCAGCGGGTAGCGCGCTGACTTGTCACACCGAGGCCCCAGGTTCGAATCCTAGCTCGGGCTGGTGAAACACTCATCTACTTGCAAAAGAAAATTACAAGAATTATAGAAAATTACAAGAATCGCACAAATGGGCTCTTGACCGGCAATGGCAAAACCTCCAAGTGTGAAAGAAAAAACTGCCAACCGCCGTTCGGATTCGGCGTTCAACTGCAGGTCTCCTGCCTCCCTTCCTTCATCCGCTTGAAATGTGTGTTGTTACATACACTATGATCAATAAGTACCGGGACTGTGTATTTTAAATTTTCCGCCGTTGCCCGATGCAGGTAAAAAAATTTTGTTTAGGTCGGTAGGACCTTAACTGACATCTGTGTTTGAGCGGGATTGCATCATTAGTTTTTGTTTGGCAGCTGTTAGCGTCAGTCAACTTTTTGTACTTCGTCGCATTTTACAATGGATAATTTTGTTGATCAACGTATTTGTTTGAAATTTTGTCTTAAGAACGAAATTTCTTGTGCCAATGCGCTTAAAATGTTGCAGAAAGCATTTGGGGAGTCTGCTCTATCAAGAACCAGAGCGTTCAAGTGGCATAAAATGTTCAAAAGTGGTCGTGAAGTGGTCGAAGACTTTCCTCGTTCTGGACGTCCTTCAACATCGACGAAAACGACGAAAAACATACACGTTTCAAAAAATGGGTAAAATATGTGGTATCACATATGGGCCTCACAATAGGCCTCCGAGTGTGTCTCTTACAGAGGCAACCACCATAACCTAACCTAACCTAATCCCCAGTTATATGCACCCCGCTTATAAAAGTGTCCCGTTTCAACGAAAATCGTGCATTTTCCTTTAAAATGTATTCAAGCTATTTAGATGTAGTCTCTCTCAGCTTTAAAGCACCGGATTTTGTGCATTTTCGCAAATGTTATATCCGGAAAATTTCTGTACTATATAGTAGAATAAAAGTGGCAACATTTTCCACGCCCTGTCATCTTTCATAGCGCCCCAGATTTGTGTTCGCTGTCAACAATATCGAAGCTTTAAGTGAGAGCAGCATTTCACTAGAAAGTGATTTGCATTAAATTTGGCGCCAAGTGGAGCAGTTCGCATCCTGGTGACGGCGTTTCGCCGCCCTCAACATTACCTGCCCGTGCCGTGATCCTGTTTGAGGCGTTGCCAGCGGGAAAGCGACCGCCTCGCTTTTTATATTAAAATGAAATCACAAAAACGTAAGGAAGCGCAAAAACCAAATCGGGAAACACCTTTTGTTGTGACTTTGACAAGCTGCCAGCAACTCCCCATAAAACCGCAGCAACTTTATGGTCGTTAAGGTTTTTGCCGTTTTGTGTGCGCAGAGCTTGCAGCTGTCAGACGGTGCTTTGGCCGCTCCGCACTGCAGGCATCCGCCTCAGCGACGGACGGACGGGGCGAAAGGTGTTGAGAATCGAATTTTGTGGCGCGTTATTGATTTGATTTGTATAACAAGCTCGTTTATTGTTTTACAAGCGAATTACAGATTTTGTCGGGCGACGACGCGTCGTTTCGTTCTGCTGCCTGTCTGTCGCTTGTCTCGAATCGAATTTACATATTTGAATATTTGCTGCAATCGGGCCAAATTCAAGTTTAACCTTCGCATCGGCATCTGAAGCAATAAGTGAGCATTTTCTCATTTAATTAAATGTTCATTTCCATCGGCCATGCCGCGCTGCGTCCGTGCAGCTGAAAGCGGCAAATGCTGCAAATCCACGTCTGACGGCATTAGCGCTGCACGCACACAAACCCACTGCTCGGCCAACTATGCGCGGGGTGTGGCGTCTGTTGGCGGAAATGCAGCGCCACGTCCTGTCAATGGCGCAGCGCTGCTGGCAGCCCCACCCAGCCGCAGCTGTGCGACGCCCACAACTAAAATTGGTTTGCTATTAACATAAGCGCAGCACTGCCCCGACTGGATGGAGCGGCAGAAACTAGTTAAAAGGATTTTTCGCATTGCAACACAAATCCAGCAAAAAAAAAAATAAAATGGAAAAACGAGAATGCGAGGACGAAAACGCTGGTGTAGCGAGCAAGAATTTGAAATGAAACCGCGCGCTTACTTTACTCCTCGTCGGCGTCGTCCTGCGTCGCCATGCCAGCGGTTAGTCGATTTTCATCTTCGGCGCGCTCACCCTGCCGTCCTGCGACTCGTCCTGCGCGACGGTCGAAAAGGATTTCGCCGAGATAAGGGAATTGCTCTGTCAAGCAAAGTGATATATGGTCCGAAAGGACTTCAATTTATACAATTTTTATACTTTATTCTATTTCAGCGAAGATGCGAATTTGCGATTTTATTTTCAATATTGTTGTTGTTGTTGTTATTGTTGCTGTTGTTGTCGTTGCTGTTGTCATTGCGGCGTATAAACAAAACAAAAGAAACAAATGCCGTGCGGCAACAACCAATACAGACAAGCAAAATAAAAAACAAAAACAATAACAACAAAGTAAAACAAGAATTGTGCGTTCAAGACAACGAATTTTAATGGATTTTGTAAAATGAAGCGAATCAGCGGCGGCCAAAGCAGCGTCAGCCAACAATGCACAGTGGAGCGTTTTCATAGAAATTATATACAATCGAAAATATTAAATAGTGTGAAAACTTCAAATTAAACAATGTTTCATTTGAAAACGTTGTGGAAGCATCGGATAATCCTTTTTGAACTAAAAATTGTTGAGCCCCTGCGCTCCCTAGAGAGGTCTTCTTATAATTTCATATATAAAAAAATTTTATATTTATTTGTTAATAGAAATATTTTGCTAAGTAAGTTTATAGCAACAAATTTGAACACTTTCAAGTGAAAAAAAACTTCAAACAAATTTTGAATTCGAAATTCTGCAATGGAATAATAACACTGAACTGAACTGAACCTGAACTATTTTTCAATGGAAAATATTTATTTTTTTAATATTCAACATTTTTCTCAACATCTGAAGCAGAACTAGCAATTTATGAAAAAAGTATTAAATGAAGGTTTCGTGTTTAAGGTTTTTAATTTTTTTGGGCGAAGTTTTGAGAAAGTTTTGGTGTTTGAAGACCCTCCTTATTTTTTAATGAGGAATATTTTCCCAAAAGACAATATGGTATTTTTTTTCAATATTTTACTCAATACAAGCTTTTTATGAAAAATTTTTCCGAAAAACCTAAAAAAAGGGGGGTAAGGAAAGGGGGAGAGGGGTTCATGTGTACACAAAAAATATTCACACTTTTAATGCAAACAACTTTGTCTTAGACATCAAGGCTCTAGCTCTTCAAGTTTTTATACTTTCCGTGTAAAAGTCTACAGGGACCCTTTAACCTTTATGTGCAAATTACAAAAAACTCTGACGTGCTGGACTATTACTTTGTTCGGCAAAAATGATCAGTATGACGTCCTCTTTCAGAAATATATGGTCGTTACTCTGTTGCACACAAAAAGTTTAAAATTGTTGCACTGTGTAATTATTTTTTTAGCCATTTTATTTTAACAATAATAATTTTTTAATAAAATTTTTTATGTTTAGATATTTATTTTTTTTAGTTTTTCAACGCCTCGTTACACTGTGCCACGTTGGCTCGCCCGTTAGAAGACGTCAACAAGGCAAATATTGGATTTTGCTGCTGCCGAGCTTTCTTTTTCTTTTCTAATTTTAATAAATAAAAGTATGGCGCCCGCCGCTGCGCGTTCAGCATTTATTTCACTTGGTCTATGTGACTTTCTATGTGTGTGTGTGTTGTAGATTATTTCGCCGCTTTTCCGATTCATTGTTCATTTCTTTGATTTGCTGCTTCGTTTCATTACATTTCGTGCATGGCTTTGTTTTTATTTTTGTTTTCGATATGCACGCAATTTTTTAGTTCACAAGACATGAGTGCGAGATTTTGGGAAATTGTCACGTTTGGATTTCGGGCGATATTAAATGTTAATGTCCGGGTATCGAACACCAAATGCGATGCGCACAGGGCCATAAATTTTACTTAGGCAAATGCTTCAATGCAAATCGGCCGGAATGAATGACGAGTAACGCATGGGCATGATTTGCTGTTGCGGTTTAGTCAGATTTGCGCAGCGATAATCAGTTAAAGTTCTGTGTGAAAAGCTCACTGATGTATGGGTGAGTGTATGAGTTTGGCGACAAAATGCCGACCGGATAAGTTATAGTGGATGAAAAATATTGGACAATGTAGGAGAATTGTGGTGGAGGAGGAGAGTTAATTCGCGGATTTATGTTTGGTCTTTTTTGAAATACCATTCGTTAGTCTGAAATATGGGCAGAGGTAGGTATGACAAGTTTATATGGTGATCTGATGATGTATGAAATAGCTTATAACTCGATTCGTTGAATCATAGTATGCGCAATCATTACACTGTGCAACAAAAATAAAAAATGTTTCACAGCGGAAAAAAACCATATGGGCGTGAAACTAGAGACCAAACATAGTAATACTGCGTACTCAGTTTTTCATTTCTACATCCTTTGTCCTTTTAAATGGACTTCAAAATTTTGAAGGTGATAAAAAATACTTAACCTCGTTAGAATATGGCGATATGTATATCAAATGAAAGAGGAAAGGCTCAAGAATTTAAATAAAATTGATTTTTTATCTATTTGTAAAACAAGGAAATGCAAAAGGTCCTTTGAAAATTTTAATCCTTTATATCCTTGAAATTTTATGTCGAACTTTCTTGAAAAGTAAGTATGTTAAAACCCAAAATCTCCTTGATCACGTGTCAAAATTTCATAATTCTCAGTTCATTGATCTTGTATCTATTTATTATTTAAAATACTGATACTCAAATAAATTAGAATTTTTGTACTTCATTAGACTTGCAGCTTCCGCCTTTTTTAATAACTTTCAATAAAGTTAGAGTAATGAAATTTTCACACGTAATCAAGGAGATTTTGGGTTTTAACATACTTACTTTTCAAGAAAATTCTATATAAATTTTTAAAGATATAAAGGAGTAACATTTTCAAAGGAACTTTTTGATATCCTTTTTTTACAAATAGATAGAAAATAAATTTTATTTATATTCTTGAGCCTTTCTTCTTTCATTTGATATACATATCGCCATATTCTAACGAGGTTAAGTATTTTTTATATTTTTTTAATTTTGTATCCCCTTAAAAATTTTGAAGTCCTTTTAAAAGGACAAAGGATGTAGAAATGAAAAACTGAGTACGCAGTATTACTATATTTGGTCTCTAGTTTCACGCCCATATAGATTTTTCCCGGTGTGAAAAATGCTGTCGCACGGTGTTATAAAACGACTATCTTAAATGCCATCATGCACAGCTGAGTTAGCGAGATTGATGACTGAAAATATTACTAAAAAGAATAGTCAAGCATTGATCTCTTTGGACTGTTGAATGAATCAAATATTGGATATTGTTCAGGTGGCATTTCTATCAGATCAAGGAATACTTAACTCTTCAAACTGGGTTTGTATCAATCAAAACGTATTGATTTATCAATCTTTAAGGTTTATTAAATAAGAAGCTATACGTTCCAATTAGTTTCAACCTAATCTTAGGTAATTTTACCCTTATAAGCATTTTCAAATTAGTTAGTTACATTCCACATATTCTTAAAATATTAGAAATAAAAAGATTTTCTCACAAAGATCAACATCGAACCAGAACTTTCCTGCCTGTAGTTCGAAATTGAAATAAATTTATTTTCGGTATTGTTACAACAAAATTTCGCCTGCACGCAAAACGAATGACTGTCGCTAAGGCTGACTGGCGATTAATTACTAATGCAGTTGCAATTATTAATGACCACAGACAATAAATTAAATTCAAAGCAAGCCAATGCAATGCTTTGTCGATTTTTCTGCCCCGTTGTCTCAAAAGGTCTCTGCTTTTTGGTTGGCTGCGCTGACGTCTCACGAAAACCAAACAATTGTCAGCGCATTGTCGTCGCAATGTCGTAAGTCGCATGCAATTTTGGCTAATTGCGAATTTGCCGCTATTTTCCGATGCCAACTGAAACGAAGACAACACATTTGGGGGACAATTAAATAGCTGAATGCGAAGAACAGCAACGCAAAGCGAACAGTTTGATTGTTTCATCAGCTGAAGCAGATTTTTCATATGTCACCAATGTGTTAGTTGAGTACAGGCGACGTCCAGTAGGTGCTCTTCATTATGAATAACTTATCTATGGAATACAGAAGATATTTGCATACTAGTTGACAAAAATACAAAAAGTTATTTAATAGTTAGTCATGCTTAATTCTGTTTATTTTTTAAGCTTTGCTTTGACCCGCCCTGTAGACGTTCTTCGAAACTAGAAGGTGAAGAATTTAAGAGTAAAATCTGATACGATCCAATTAAAAAAGGCAAAGAGATGGAAGTAGGTAGGTAGGAAGAAGAATTAAGGCATTTCATTTGCCTGGTTTCGTACACAATTTTTGAGTAGAATATCTTTCGAAACCTTATTTGCCGCCCAAAATGTTTATAACAAACAGACATTTGAGGATTTTTGGGAAAACAGATCTGAACTCTTTGCGTGGGCACCTATGGGACAGTGTCCCGCTATAACACTAATCATGGTTCTAAAAATGTCCCTTTTTATTGAGAGAAGTTTTCTAGAACCACAGAAGTTTCAGAATTTTCAAATTAGGCTATTTTGCTAATATCTTCAGGACAACTTAAGCTATTTTCTTATAAGTAGGAGGATTCAGGAAAGAAGCAGGAGGAGCATTAAGGAGTTCATCGGAGATTGTGCCTTAATAGCACTTATCATGTTTCTCAGCTGGTCTATTTTTATTGAAAGAAGTGCTCTGGATCAACAGTTGTTTAAGGTTTGGATGTTTAATTTGGCACGCAATGTGTTCTGTATTGACTTCGACCCATTTGGAGTTAGTTTCTTGTATGAAGCTGGTAAATTACATCTTGGCCAAACTCCTCTGTGAAGTACAGTACAATGGATCCAAAGACAGTGTTGCCAAATACCTGAAATAGCTTTCTCTTAAATCTTAAAAAAAACTGAAATTTGCTCCCACAAATTTAAAAAATATCTTAACATTTTTTTTTATAATTTTTATCTTTAACTAAGGAATTAACTTTTCATAAAAAAAATTAAAATATATTTGGTTCTTTTTATGGCAGCTTTTTTATTTAGTTAGCTTCAGCTTAACAACAACTTAACACAAACAAAACATAAAAAATTAGATTGGTATGAACAGAGACCTAAAATAATTATTATCCATATTTTTGGGAATGAAAAAATTGCCCTAATTTAAGAAATTTCTAAAATTATTGTTTTATAATAATTATTCCCAATAAGAAATTTTTTACGTCGCCTATAACTATTATCATGTAATAAATATTTTTGAGTTGCATAATAACTGTTATAAGTAACAAGTATATTTTTCGTTGTCGATAATTATTATTTTGGGATTTTTGTTTTTTACATTGCTTCATAACTAGTGTCCGACCGAATATTCGGTTTCGGTTTCGGTTTCGGCCCAAATAAGTGGTTTCGGTTTCAGTTTCGGCCAAAAAATGGCCGAATAGCCGAAACCGAAACTTTCTAGAATATTTTTTACATTTTATTGTGTAGCAGATATATAGTGAAAGAAGGAATAATTTAGATGCTACCAATGTAAATAAACTTCTTTTTTTAGCATATAATATTTAATTATTTAATTTTGAATATTAGCGAGTAAGGTACGAAAGGGTGATTTTTTCATGTTTACGTTTTTAAAAAATGAATAAATTGTTTTTTTTAATAAGTATTTATTTATTTATGCTATGATTGTTTGTTCTTTATTTACTTAATGTAAAATTCGTTTGTTGAAAAAAGTGCTTGATATGGTGATTTTTATTTCAACTAGAAAGTTTCGGTTTCGGCCGAATATTAAAAAAACCCGAATATTCGGTTTCGGTTTCGGCCCAAAAAAGTGGTTTCGGTCGGACACTATTCATAACTTTTATTTATGACTTTTTTAATTTGCGTTACCGATAACTATTATTTTAAGACATTTTTTTTTACGTTGCTTCATTTTACTTTTATTTATGATTTTTTTTTCATTTACGTTGCCGATAACTATTATTTTGAAAACAAATTTTTTTACGTTGAATTACTACATTTTGGATATGAATTAATTTTTAATTGTTTTAAATTGACAAACGCAAATTAATTGCAGAAACCTTATTTCCACCAACAACTAAACAATTCAAAGTCAATTCATACTCAAAATGTGGTAAGGCAACGTAAATAAAAAAAATTTCTTTCATAAAAGTTATGAGGCAACGTAAAAAAAATTTTCTTTCAAATAATAGTTATCGGTAACGTAAATAAAAAAAATCATAAATAAAAGTTATGAAGCAACGTAAAAAAATGTCCTCAAAATAAAAGTTATCGGTAACGTAAATTAAAAAAGTCATAAATAAAAGTTATGATGCAACGTAAACAAAAAAAATCCCAAAATAATAATTATCCAGAATGAAAAAAATAATTATTTCTCATAACAGTTATTATGCAACGCAAAAATTAACTGTCGCAAATAATAATTATAATCAACAAATAAAATTGATGTTGCATTGTAATAGTTACATTGCAATTAATTTCTTAAAAAACTTATAATAGTTAATAGTTAATAATAGTTTCGTAAACTTTCTTCATTCATTGCACAAATTATACACTTTGAAGCATAAAATTTAATTTAATTAAATTGGATACTTTAGCTTTCAATATTCAAGGCTTTAGTGCCATTAATGGTGTCAAATGTATCACCATCAAAATCTCCTACACAATTCTTCCTCCTAAAAATTCTCCTAAAGGGCCAAGAATCTCCTAAATTTAGATGGAAATCTTCTGATCTGACAATACTCTTCAAAGACTGATTGCTATAAAAGACCTTTGACTTTACGCTCAAAACTCTTTTATGAACACTGTCGCTCGAGTTAATCTTCTTGAAACTTAAACAATGTTTCGGTATTTAATTTTTTAAGTTCACTAGGTTTCCATCCAAGAGATCGTGGGTTCAATTCCTACCTGGTTTGGTGCCGGATTTTCCTAAATTATTCTCCTTTCTAATCGTTTTCCATTCCTTCAGCATTTCCCAATCAAATCCTTTATCTATGGATAAAGCTTCCCACTTCATTCAATTGTGATGAGCTACTCCCAGCATATTTTCATATCCAGTAATCATACGAGCGCAACAACAACACCACTAGCAGTGCCAGTTCGGACTAAAGCCCAAACTCCATAAAGCGCGTTTCAAGCGTATCGTCGTTTTTCGCTTTTCTCGCTTTTCGAAAAAAAGTAGAACCCGTGTATTTGTTTGAAGTAAACTCCATGGCTTGATGTCGATAAGCCCGAAACGCGTCAAAAGTTGAACTATTTTCAACTTTTCTCACGCGTTTCTCGCTTAACGACGTCAAACAGCTGACAGAGTTCCTAAGGATGACATAAATTATGTGGCGATGGTAAAGTCGATAACAAACTTGTGTTATCGAAAAAGTCGAATGCATTTATTTTACACGAAAGCTATTAAATACAGTTAAGAAAAATTTTAAATCCAATATTTTAACATAAAATGTGATGAAATTCCTAAAAATTAGCATAATTCTTAGTCTTCGCTGTATTGGAAATTCGATAGCTCATTCGTTGTATATCGAATTTTGCTCATTCCTGTTAAATAAATTGTTACAAATTGAATTCAATTGAATCTTTTTTTATCTTTTGCAATGTTGGATATGCATTTATTGTGTTTAAAATGAAATCAGTAAAATCTATAAAGTCTATAACGTCGTTTAGCAATTTCATTTCGATCTTTTTCACAATTTTCCTTGTTTTTCTCACAATTCACAACGAAATCAATCAGCAGTTTGACAATTAAAAATTGGCATTAGCTGACGTAAGAAGAAGAAGCAGAAGCGTGAAACGCGTGTTATGGAGCATACAACATTGCGAAGCGAATAACGCGTGAAACGTCATAACGCGACAAAGCCTGAACGCCTGAAACGCGCTTCATGGAGTTTGACCTTAAGGGAAATGCATCGCAGCGAACACATCATCCGAAGGAAGCTCAGCAAAGACACCAACCTCCTACCAGCAGCAATGGATGCACAAAGGGCTCTCTATACCACTCAGTCATAAACTTTCATATGCGGAGGCATCTCTCCTAAGGGACGTCAGATGGCAGACCCATCACATGGGAATGCTAGCGATAGGCCAATCACCCATCCTGGTAGAACTTCAATGGATTAATGTAGCCAACACATTAGCCTAGTTGTGGCTCTATGTTCCCAAACGGAGACTGTAAAGAGAAAGAAACAAAATATAGTACATTAGTTCCCTACAGTTCTGTATAGTTCCCTAGAATGTCCCTATGTCCTTGAGCCCCACGTATGTGAAAAGAAGAGAATTTTGCAACAGCTTAAAGCAATTTTTGATGTCATTAACACTAGAATGCCCGACAATCTGACATACCTAAAATGCCCATATGTAGTCATTTTGACTTTTTTATTTTATTGGTTTTTAAGTAGCAAATATAATATTTGTACCCGAGATTAAACTAAAATAAGCATTTAGTTTTTATTTTTTTATGGTTTACAAAGTAAATTCATTTATATAAAATAGCGTACTTTACACATAAATGGGATCAAATGGAATGAAATTTGGAATTTGGAACTTTTGAATAAATTTTATGAGTGAATTTTGGATTGAAAAACTTGGGAATTGTTACCGCCTACTATGATATTATTATTTTTAAATGTTTGCAATTATTTGAAATTTTTATACTTCGCAATTGAAGATGCATATTTTTTTACAATTTTTAAAATTTATTTATTCCATTTAGCTATAAAAATTAATAAAAGTCACGTAAGATATTTTTTTAGAAAGCGATGCAACAAAAGTTATTTACAATAAAAGACCTCAATGTAGTCAAAATGACTACCTTGGGCATTCTAGTGTTAAAACAGCATTCAGCACTCTAAAAAGCAACTCAGTATTTATAGAAAAAAAAATTGGCTTTAGCCATACATTGTCCTTATTATTGGAAGTCGTCTGTGCATATAAAAATTAAACACTAACAACAATAACAGCAAAACGTGCGGCAGCGAGAACAAGTGACATGCGAAATTAATTGTTATTCTTGCAGCATGTTTCATTGAAAAGAACAAATTTTGCGTTGAGCATTTTAAAAATATCGCTGCAGCTGTTGCTGCAATGTTGGTGGAATTAAAATTAGAATTAAATTAAAATATTTTTAAGTGAATGGGTCTTTTAGTACTTATGGAATAGTTATAATTTGCTCTAAAAAAATTAAACTTTTCCATCAACCTTCAATTTGATTAGTTTGTGCGACTCGATTTTGAGTTCAACCAATCCCAACTCTCTTACAAACAAATTGCCAGCTCCTGTTGCTGAAAGTTCATATGGAATGTTTTTACCGTCGCAGCTGGTCAACAAAACAGAACGGCCCGACGAACATCAAAGCGTCATAAACGGCCGCATGAAATTTGCGTGCGTCGGTTCGTCTAGGCGTGCGGACGCGCATTCGTCAAGCAGCGCTCAGACGATCGGCTCCAAGGCCAACAACAACAACTCGATGTTTGTTGCGCTGCGTCCGTGGTGACGACGTAATGCAGGCAATTAAGCTGGGCACATCCCCCACTTCAGAGGCGTCAAAGTGAAACAGAAACTGAAACTGAAACCAAGCGCTGCGTCCGTTCGCGTTCGGCATCTTTCTTTGGCGTTTAAGTGTTTTCGCTCGTTTATTGGCTTCAACTGTGCGGGATCGGCCTCCTGCACCATTTCATTATATATCCACCGCAATACGACTTTCAAGTCGCAGCCGGCCGGCCAGTCGGTCGGCACATCGCTGGCCACTGGCCGCGTGGCTTATTAAGATTTAAACGCGCTGCCTGGAAGATTTAATAGGTGTGAGTTCTGAAGTTTCAAATTGTAATTAAGTATTTGTTGGTGGCTCGTTGCAGTTGCGCATTTCCGGCTAAAGACGAGCGCGCATCGTAAAAGCGTTAAATTGTTGCACAAATGTGTGTTGCCTCGAACGAGATGAGTTTCTCCTAGAAATGCCATAAAGCAACAATGTATGAGAATAAAATTGAACAGGCGACGACGATGTCGAAGCCAAAACACTACAAGCGGCGCGCCCACTCTGCATGTGTGTGTGTGTGTAGAATACTTTTTTTTGTGTATTTCAACGCATTTCAATTAATTGAAGTGCGTCACTGACAAACACCAAAATTAGCTGCACTATTTCCTTGTGCGCTGTTGGCTTTTCACGTTCTTGGGAAAAATGAAGAACATGAAAATCGCACAAAACACAAAATGGTTTAATAGCGCTTGAGAATCCAATTGATGGAAGCAATTAAATGACGCCCCAAGGACACATACAAAACAAGCCCACACAAACACACATCAACCGACTTGCCTTCGCATAGAAATTATAATAATTATAATTAGAAATTTGGCTCAACTGCCTGGCATGTCGGCGCGTTAATGGCAGTGGACGGAGGTGGCAACTCTGCCACAGCCACTCACCACTCGCAGCCCATTTAATTGTGTATGTTTCTAAGCCAATTTTCGCAGTACACGCAGAACGCCAACACTCGAATTCAAGTGAGATGTCCTCTCACACACACATACACGATTTCGCTCATAAAATCATTAGCAGCGAAATTGCTGTGGCGACACGACATCTACGATGCGCCTCGCATATCTGGCAACCCCAGTTTCGAATTTTTACACAATCGACGCTGCCGCCACCGCCGTCGGCCGCTTTGTTTGCGCACGCCTCACTGGCGGCGGTCTGCCCGGGCGGCGGCACTGCTGCGGCGCACTGCCAATTGTTGCGCACAATGCGCTCGTCAACTGCAGCCAATGCTGTTGCTGACAGTTTTCGCGAGCACTTTTGATTCAAGTTGGCATACTGAACCCACCATTACCATTACCGCCACCAACAACAACGCCATCATCATTCTCATCGTCCTTCATTCTTTTTTAACAGCAGCACAATTATTACGTTATTTATTAAATAAATATCGGCGACATATTTTTCATGTATTTTATTTCGAGCAACAAAGAAGGAAGGTGGCAATTTTTTTCGATGAACCCTCCTGAGAAGACCAGTAAAGATGCTAAATATTTAGATAGGTAGGAGTAGCTGTCCTAAGGCGGAGCTCACTTAGGCCATGAAGTCCCATTTTGTTACCGCAAACTGTCGAAATTTAGTCTACTTACTCATTGAACCAGTTTGGGCTCCTTACGAAATTTAGTAGACCTTCCACTCGGAGGCCAAAATGTCCCATTGTGAATCCCTTCTTAGAAAGTTCTGGAGCTAACCAATGGCTCTCAGTCCGGGGCAAACCAGTTCGACCTCTCGATGAAGGAGAGTAGATCCGAAATTTCAACTCTTTCCGCGCGAGCCAAGTCTGCCAGGAACCTTGACCCCAGTGAGTGTTTCTTCTTCTAGATAATCCAAGACAGATCTCCTATATTGTCGAAAAAAAAGTTGTCCAGCTGAGTTTTTCTTCTTCTAGATAATGTATGATAAGTGTAAGAAGAAGTGCGTTTTCCTTCTCTTTCTAGTCCATACAACAGAAGTCTTCAACAGAAGTCTTTAGATAGCAAACCCAACCTTATGTGGGCGTCAATTGAACAGTAACCCGTCTGAAAACCAAGTTGTCCTCTGGTACCTTTTTAGTGAAAGAAGTTCTCTGGAACGGCGAAAGCTTAAGTTTGGCCAAATCAGGTTCAAAAAAGGGGAACCAATCGATGTCATATCCTGACGTAACTGATCAGTACTGTTCCTACACTACCAAGTCAGCTTGTCTGTTTTACAGTTCCCTGGAATGTCTGATATATGAAGTTGCTTGTCAGTCTTGATAGGAGATTTTCTGCAGTTCGAAACAGTTTTTGATGTTATTAAAACTGCTTCCAGAGCCCTGAGAACCCGGTTTGGCTGTCCTATGGTATGAAGAAATCTAGAGCCGGTATTCCGCTTACCGCTTAACGTCATTAATTGATTTTTATAATGTTTAACCCATTGCTGCCTAATGGGTAAAAATTTACCCATGAAAATTGACTTTTTAAAAAAATCACAGAAAAGTTCGTGGTAGAGATATCTCAAAATCATTGATAGGCATGGTTGGGGTAAAGATTGAACTACCTTAGTCTAGTAGAGGTCACCCTAAAATTCCGCCATCTAGCT
Organism: Melieria picta; assembly: GCA_964056695.1. Lineage (NCBI taxonomy): Eukaryota > Metazoa > Arthropoda > Insecta > Diptera > Ulidiidae > Melieria > Melieria picta. The sequence goes on from OZ057398.1 coordinate 133,461,872, forward strand.
AGAGTTACCAGACTCCAAAAATTGTGAATTTTCCGGAGGTGGAAAATGTGGCGAAACGTAGTGGCCTTAGAACTTCACAAAAATCTGCCTCCTAACTCACCTCTAAACAATACATTTTTTGATCTAAACACGTGAACAAAAGATGTATTGTTGATCACTTTAAAAAGTATGGACAAAGCTACCATTGCTGCGTAATGGGTAAAAAATTCCTAATGTATATATCAGCAACGTGCAGAGATAGAGAGCTGAAATTTCTGATCATTTTGGGTCAATTCCAGGTCGTGTATGAAATTTTATCAAAATCGTATGGGCGGAACTGGTACCCGGCTTTAATGGGTTAAAGGATGTTTTAATTAAATCTCAATTTTAAGCTTCGGATGCCAGATCACTGTAGTTTCTTCCAGACAGAGTTCTGCGCAACTTCTAATTGGTTAATTCTTTTGAGTAAACATTCTAAACTAAAAAAATCTAAAAATCAAAGTTTATTTTTTTTGGAGCCAATTAAAATTCAAATGTTAATTTTTTTTATACTCAAGTAAATCAAGTTTTCAGTCGAAGGGTACGAACTAGTTTCATTGATGTGCGACATACAGTTCCCATTTCAATGCTGTCCGACTTAAAATTCCTAAGCTATTTCACATTAAAAATTCGGATTGTATGGGAGGTGGTTTACCGAGATTTAGTCATGGCGAACATTTCGTGAAAGATTCAGCTCAATCGGACTTGTGAAGTTGTGAAGTTTTAGTGTCATGTGACCAGCAAACAAACACACAGACATTCATTTTTACATATATATCTGTGGCATTTTGACAAAACAACTTATGTCGAAATAGTGAAATTTTCCAGTTTTTTTAGTCATAAAGACACAATTTCAAAACGCTTCTTTTGGTGGAATCGGCTTGTTTTTACGACATTTAGTTACAGAGATATGATGTATAGCATTTCAACTTTTCTCGAGTTTTGTATGAGATTTGCTCTGCACCTTATTAGTATTTTCGCTCTCCTGAACAATTTGAAAATTAGACTTAAGTTCTTTTGTCAAAATGCCACAGATATATATATATATATGTATATATAGATATTCATATGTGGAGATTGATCTCACAATGGAACCTATGAAGACATTTTTGGATATTTATGTATGTGATTGAAATTATTAATTTTGTTCGAGAGCCCCCATAAGGCAATGAAAATAGAAGTTTAGTTTGGTCGGCGGAAATGTTTAAAAACGAAAATATATTAAAGTCAATACCAAAATTTTCTTCGTTTTACATCGTCCATATGAGACCAAACAATGTTTTGTAGTCAACTCATAAAATTTACAACATTTTAATTTTGGAACAATGTAAACTTCTCATCACTCCATATGAAAATTTCCCCGCTGACCTGTCGGCCAAAAGATTTTAATTAACATTCCACATTATTAATACAACTGTCCAACTACAAAATGTCGAATGTTCACGAAATGATAAGTGACACCACAACTCAACTTCTCGCTCACATAACAACAACAACAACAATAACAAAAATAGCAAAAATAAATTATAATTGCAGTGCTTTTTAGTGCGAAGCATTTCATTTATACTCGACAGCCCATTTGCTCGTAGAAACAGTCGCACACACACACACTCACACTCACAGATAAGTAGTGCATGTGTAAATATGTTTGTGTGGGTGTTGGTGTTGGGGAAAAATGAAGTCAATTGCAAGCGCTGCAACGAGATGAGTAGTGAAAATCTGGCAACGGGGCGCAGAACGCGGGCGGCACAACAACGACAACGACAGCAATAACTGCAACTGCAACTACAGCTACAACTGCATAACGGTGCGCACATTGTATGACATTCTAATTGCAGAATGCAGTCGATACGAAATTGCAAAATCATGTCAACAACAGTTTTCCATTGGCAGCAGATATGGCGTAAGCGAGTAAATGCTGCCAGCGCACAAGACACTCACTCCAGTGCGGGTGGAACGAGCGGAGCGCCGCATTTGGGAGGCGTTGAAGGGACGAGTGGCTGGTGGTGGTGGTGGCGACATTTCTTGTGGCGTCTTGGCTGCGACCGGCAATTGTCGCAGTCGCACTGCATGAAGACGTTCGACAGACTTGTCGACTTGCCAACGTTATCTTGTGTGCTGCTTTGGCATTTCTCTATCAAAATAACAAATTAAATATGGTTGCCAGATGTTATGTTAGTTGTATGCTAACTGGTTGAGTGGTTAGTTGGGCGCCTGATTAACTGGTTAGTTGACTAGACAGCAGCAAAGGTGTCACTACTTGAAATTGGAATTGGCAGTGGAACTTTGCATATACTTTCTATACATTAATATTTATATTTATCTGATATTGTAAGCTTTAAACGCCGAAACTAACCGTCCAACTGACTGCAAGACTTCAGCATTTATTTTTCTCGTTGTCCGTTTTGCAAGCAAATACAAAATTCTTCTTCTTCTTTATTTTATAAATCCACAGTGTGTTTTTATTTCAACTCCAAATGGTAGTCAAGCTTTTTGGAGCTGCGACAACTTTAAACCACATGGCAACCTTTGTTTTAAGTCAGAAAGCCAAATTGAATAAACCACATCATACAGGGTGATGCAAAAGTTCTAAAACACTATGTTGTTGGCTTAAATCTTAACTCAGTGGCGCACACAAAATTTAATTTTTGAAGAAGAGGGTTGCGTACAACTTTTGAGCCCAATTCCATTCGAAACCATATTTTGCACAAGAAATTTTTGTATTTGATAGAGGTGGTTGAACCCCCAAAACTCTCTGCCCCCCACCTCCAGTCTACTACTTAACTACCGTCACTGTCTTAACTACTGTCAAAAAATACATATAGATGATCTCTTATTTTCATCCATTCAGTTCAATAATTTTTAATAAATCATACAGTGTTGATATGAGTTGCTTTTGTTCGACATGATTCCGAAAGGATTCTTGGATCAGAAGATATTTGTAAGAAAAAACAAGTTATGTGGCGTTGCCACATGTTCTTCCGGTTCCAAACGTAAGACAATGACTTTGAAAATAGCGTTTTAAGTCGATTCAGATCCATAACAGAAAATTCGCTAAAGGAACTAAAGTTTTGACTGGAAACCAGAACGGGATAGATTCTTGGTTCAAAAGTTGTATATAAAACAAAACATATTTATGTTAATATATATCCTCAATCTGACATTTTTATTCATCTAATGTGGTTTTACTGCATGTTTTCTAAAATGTAAAGCTATGGCTTTGAAAATAGCGATTCAGGCTCATAAAAGAAAACACGCTGAAGAAACAAAAAAACCAAAAAAAAAACAGCCTGAAGAGGCTGAGGTCGGATATAACCCGATGGGTTCTTATGGCTGCATATGTATGTACGAGTATGTAAGTCAGTTGAAAGTCATAGCTCAGTCAACCACTGGGAAAATCTATGAAAAACCGGCAGTGGGGCCAATAAATCAAGTTCTTCTTAACCCTTTGCTGATCCCGTAAAATTTTTATGAAAAAATACTTATCAAATTATTTCTCAGTTGAAGTGCTTTCACCATATTTTAAGTCAATTGGCGCATTAAGTCATGTTTCTCCATACAAACTCTTAACCCAGCGTTGACCGCATCCGCTCTTTATTGAAAAAAATAAAAAAACACGTGTCAAATTATTTCTCACCAAGAGTGCTCTCACCAAGTTTGAATTCAAAAGGCCCATCAAATCTTGTTTCTCCATACAAACTGTTAACCCATTGTGAACCCCTTTAGATTTTGATTTTCGAAAAAAATTAAAACACGTACCGAATTATTTCTCACTAATAGTACTTTCATCAAGTTTGAAGCCAATAGGACCATTAATTCACTTTTTTCCATATAAACTTCTAACCCGTCGTTGGCCCCGTCAGATTTTGATTTTCGCGAAAATAAAAACACGTACCGAATTATTTCTTACTAAGAGTACTTTCATCCAGTTTGAAGTCAATGGTCCCATTAATTTATGTTTTCCACAGTTTCTCCATACAAATTTTTAACGTGTCGTTGGCCCCGTCCGATTTTAATATTCGGAAAAATGAAAAACACGTATCGATTTATTTTACATTTGAAGTACTTTCACCAAGTTTGAAGTCAAAAGGCCCATTAAATCTTGTTTCTCCGTATAAATTTTTAACCCATAGTTGACCCAGTTATGTTTTGATTTTCGAAAAAATTAAAAACACATATCGAATTATTTCTCACCAAGAGTAATTTTACCAAGTTTGAAGTCAAAAGGCGTAAAAAAATCATATTTCCGCATACAAACTTTTAACCCTTGGTTTAACCCTTTAAGTTTTGATTTTCAAAAAAATGAGAAACAGGTGTCAAATTATTTTTATTTTAAGTGTTTTCACCAAATTTGAAGTCAATAGGCCCATTGGTTTTTTCGTAGTCTTTCCGTATACGAACCTTAACCCATTGTTGATCCCGTTAAATTTTGATTTTCGAAAAATTGAAGATTACGTGTCGAATTATTTTTAATTTGGAGTATTTTCACCAACTTTGAAATCAATAGGCCCATTAAATCACGTTTCTTCGTACAACATCTTAACCCATTTTTTGTCGCTTTAGAACCCGAATTGCAAAAGATTCCGTCTTAGCGGAGGTTCACTTTTCAAGATGTACCTACAATTAAAACTTCATATTTGAAGCTTTAGCGGCTTGGGCCCTAGTCAGTCTGGACAAAAACAAATTATTTGTATATAGATTGGCTTAGTTGCATTGCGGTCGATAGAACTTAATCCTAAAGCAGCTGAATACAGTTTTATTAATAAATATTTTTAAATAAATGAATTACACAGTGCAACAAATTCAAAAAAAAATTTCAAAGGAAAAAGTCAAACATGTTTCATTCGATAGAGCACCTCAGTAGATGAAAAAGTGTCAGAGGATTTTTTCCGGGATGTTCGAGTTTTTTTTTTAAATGCAGTTTAAAGATGGCGGCTTAGTGCCCCTTACTGAAACTTTTAAAACATCATATCTCTTGACTCAAATGTCAGAAAGGAATAATTTTTACGTCAAATGAAAGCTAATGATATGAAGTCGAAGAAACAATATCCTTTTTTGAAAAATTTTATGAAAAAGGACATAAAGGACATCAACTAAATGTTTATCCTTGAATATCCTGAAAACCGTGAGAGCTATATTTATATAAGTGACTTCTGGTAAAAAAGCATTCAAAGATCTATACTGGTTATTAATTTCATTTCAATCACTTTCACTGTTAAGCCACTACATTTTTGCATAATGTTATAGAAAATAAAATGTCCGATTTATTGACTGCACCCTGTTCGCTTGTATATAGTAAATCGGAGACATTCTGCGGCAACCGGAGCTAATTTCATTTTATTATGCGACTAGTAGTGCGTATCATTTTCTTGCACTTAACTTGTCCAACTTTCTGCAGTCAACCAACTTCCCACCACGTCACCACACATACAACAATAACACATACAACCGAACGCCGCAAGCCGAACCAATCATTTTCACTCCCATTTTCCGTGTGGCACTAAAATCCTAATGCGGTTTAAGTGCAATCATATTATTTGACTTCATTTATTTCATCAACAACAACAAGAACAACAACAACAAAATAACAAGAATTTCTTCCACACAACAACAATGCGAATTGTAATAAAAACAACTACAAAAGCATTAGCAACAAAAACACAAAAATATTGAAGTACGAAGTTGGAGAGCGAAAGATGAAAGCGTGCAACTTGAGCATTGAGCATTGAGTCAGTGGATATGTTGGCAATGTGTGGAAGGGCGGCTGGGGGCGTTCGGATGTGGGTGTTAAGATAGTGACGGCAACGGCGATGATGATGATGATGATGTCATTGTCAACGTTATAAAGCCGACAACCGCAGCAGCGGCAGCAACCAGCGTAAGCGAAATAACAAAGGCGAGCACAAAGAATGAATTGGAATCGTAGCGAGTTGCGGATTGCAAATACACACACACACACACATGCAGCAAACACACACACACATACGCACGCATTCACGCTTAGCTGTTCTTTTGTGCAATTGACATTTGTTGTTGTTGCTCGTTGGTTGTTTGCTTGCACACGTTCGAAGCGTGCTGACAATTAGTTGTCTTCTATGAAAGCAAAGAAGATCTTTGCGTTGCAGCCAGGAGCGCAGCACGTGTCAGAGACCGGCTCGAGAAAGCAGCAGTGACGCGGCAAAGAAATATCGCAGCAGTGCTGAGCATGCAAAGTGCATAAAATCTAATTGCTTCGGAATGCGCAGAAAATTTGCTGCAATTTAAATTCTCTGCTGTGTTTCCCAACAAATACACCACTGTCCGTTACCTGACTAACTGACTGACTGACTGACTGGGCTGACTGTTGCAATTATAATGCAGTCAAAGGCATTGCAGTGAATTTCGGAAATGAAATGTTTACAGATTTTGTCTGAATTGCCATCTCTGCCAATAATGACAAATGAAGGCGGATGAAGGAAGAAAAATGTCAATCAGACGAAATAGTTTTGCTGCATATGTTGTCAGATTTATATAAATGGATCTTTTATCTATGTATATGTATATCTGTGGCATTTTGACAAAACAACTTAAGTCTAATTTTCAAATTGTTCAGGAGAGCGAAAATACTAATAAGGTGCAGAGCAAATCTCATACAAAACTCGAGAAAAGTTGAAATGCTATACATCATATCTCTGTAACTAAATGTCGTAAAAACAAGCCGATTCCACCAAAAGAAGCGTTTTGAAATTGTGTCTTTATGACTAAAAAAACTGGAAAATGTCACTATTTCGACATAAGTGGTTTTGTCAAAATGCCACAGATATATAAGGGAGAGGGCTGGGTTGTGAACCGGATTTTGTTTTTTGGCTCTAACTTTTCACAGAATAAAGATATCGAAAAATCGAAGATACCGTTGGAAAGGTGAACATAAAACGCAACTTTGTTATGAAGACAGATAACCGTTTTTATTAAAATTTAACTCTCTACGTCCAATTTTCTAAGGACGTGATTTTTCGCTTTTCCAAAAAAGTGGCTGGGTTGTGAACCATCTGGCAAATCCCACTTAAAGTCGGAAAATACGAAGAAATCACCCATAATTTTTAAATAAGTTGAGAATTTCTTTAATCAGGAGGCCTCAAGAGGTGAAAAAAGTTATAATGACGCCACTTAGGCCAAAAAATCGCAATGAATGCAAGTGCTCAATTTTTTTAATTTTCATCCTAATCGGTATCGCAATGTTTGCATGTGAAATACGAACGCGTTCTCACATTGGGCACTTCAAGTGAACTCACACCAAATCGAGTAAAATTACATAAAATTACTTTAATTTATTAAATCCAGCGATATCCGTTCAAGTACAAATGTGCCACGAAAAACAGGTGGTTCATAACCCAGCCCCCACAGTGGTTCACAGCCCAACCACGATGCCATTTTGGAAACTTTAAAAATACCGACACTTCCAATCATATTTCAACATAAACAAATATTGGATCGTAAAATAGAATCAAAACCCTAAATAAATATGTATGACACTTACATTTTTGGAATAAATTCAGTCACTTGGATAGCACTTTAAAAAAAAGCAAACAAGTTTTCGCAATCGATTTTCGAACACAATGTCTGTAGCTGCCACAAGCAATACGTGTTTACACTTCGGTGTAACCACAAAAGCAGAGTCATATCAAAAGACAAACTTGATAGTTGAAAGATTGGCGATATGTCAATTAGGGAAAGAAAAAAACAGTAATGGTTCACAACCCAGCCTGGTTCACAACCCAGCCCTTTCCCTTACATATACATAAATGAATGTCTGGTTGTTTGTTTTTTTGTTTGTTGGCTACACGACAATAAAACTCAAAAACTAGATAGCCAATTGAGCTGAACCAATCACGAAATGTTCATCTGGACTAAATTTCGGTAAACCACATAGTGTGAAAACGAACCGACAGATGGGCGTGGCATCTCCCATACAACCTAAATTTGTAATATTTTTTAATGGAATAATGGAATTTTTAATATGGAATATCTTCGGAATTGGACTGTACTGTTCTAAATATAGAAATGATTTTGGGATCAAACTATATTTTCACACATCCCAACATCAATCTGACATTTTCAATGTTTCTGAAGAGCATAAATTACAATCGTCAGACGTTCATAACCCTTTCGACCCCAAAGTTGCCTGAGAGCAACTTCACCTATTTGTCATCTTATAGCAAAAGCTACGATTGATTTATGGGTTTAATTTAAGTAGGCACCAACAAATTAATATTTTGAGAAGTGAATTCAAAGCAAATTACAAAAATTTTACTGTTATCCCCAAAATAATTTCCCAAAATAATTTCCAATTAATATCAGGGAAAGTTTGTGTTCGAATTGAAGTCTACGAATTGGGCGCGTTTGATCGAAACCTTGTTTCTTTAATAATGGTTAATTAAATTCAAAAAGTGATAATTTTGTATTTTTCCACAAATATTAAATAATTTTTCTGGAACTAAAAAATATTGATACAAAATTTATTTAACCCGTTTTAAGCTAAAATTGTTCAAAAGTAAACTAGCTCTAGAACTCTAACAAAGAGGCGTGGCGACTTCAAATGTCGTGTGCACACTTCTTAGGGAAATGTTTCATGATTTAAACACCAAAAAGTAATATCGAGACAGAGGGTAAAATTCGGAATCGAAAGGGATAATATGTTAAACGATTCACATCTTAATTGACTGCTTTGTATATTTCTTCAAACTTACTGTTTACCCAAAAAGGCTTCGTACCTATTCTTTAATTTGGTTTGCTGGCTTTTCAACTGAATTCAATTTGCATCACATTTCCAAATATTTCCATTGAATTCGATTTGCATTGCTTTTTCAAGTGCATTCATTTATGTCTGAAAACTGTATATTCTTTTTTCTGTGCCTACACACACTGTCACACATTAGTGAGAGATTTCTGCCATTTGTTCTAGTGTCCTTCAGTTTTAATGTCACTTAATGGCGGCGAGCGTGCTCAAGCGGCATGAAACCGAACGCTCAGGACGCTGGTAAATTAAAGCCGAATAAGTAATTTGAAATCTGCTGAAGTGCTTTGAAATTATTGAACTCTTTTCACATATCCAAGGGGCTCTAGTTTTGATGAGCTTGAGTTAAGCGTTTTTGTAAGACGTGCTTTAGTATTCGTTGGAAGCTCTGCAGTGCTTTTAGTCTCACTTCTGACAGCTCTTTCCAACTGAAAACGTTTTGTATATCTTCTTACTTTCCGGTCTTCAAGGAGTGCTGTTTGCCCAGTGTTGTCCAATCGAACAACTTCGAGCCGCTGCAGTGGCCGAATATTTCTCGTGTGAACTTAGGAAGCCTCTAAAAATGTTGGAGATATAAGGTATGTATTATTGTTTAAGGTTTAAGAGATAGTTTAACGCTTCGCAAAGTGTTGATCTTTATGCAAACGAAATAAAAATACTCGAAAAAAATACTTATAAAGTAAAAATAGTGGGGTTAGTGGGGCTGGTCTTTTAACCTATGTTGACAACCAAAAAGACGAAATAGTTAAATAAATCGTTTGTCATATAAAACCCTGTTTGTCTCGCTGTGTGTTTCGTTCGGAGGAACCACCAGACTTCTGTGTGCTTTTTCAACACATGCTAAGAGCTTCTTCTAAGCAACTACGGGATTGAATTTCTCAGCACTTTAGTTAATTTTGTATTCAATGCGACGCTATTTACTCTCCTTCAGCAATCAAATATTTTCTGTGTTTTTGTATAAATTCGCACAAAATGAGTGGTTTCCTTCATGGACTTGACTAACTATTATACGTTTTTTAAGAAAATAATTGCAATGTAACTATTACAATGCAACATAAATTTTTTTGCTAATTATAATTATTATTTGGGACCATTAATTTTTACGTTGCGTAATAACTGTTATGAAGAACACAATTTTTTTTTCGTTCTCGATAATTATTATTTTGAGAAATTTTTTTTACGTTGCTTCATAAGTTTTATTTATAATTGTTTGTTATTTACGTTGCCGATAACTATTATTTTGAGAAAGTTTTTTTTCTTCATAACTTTTATGAAAGAAATTTTTTTTAAGCTTGCCTTACCACATTTTGTGTATGAATTGATTTTTAATTGTTTAGTTGTTGGTGGAAATTAGGTTTCTGCAGTTAATTTGCATTTGTCAATTTGAAACAATTAAAAATCAGTTCATACCCAAAATGTGTTAATTCAACGTAAATGGGTTTTTCAAAATAATAACACAGCACAACAAAAAACACTTTTTTCTGTTGCATGGAGTTTTTCTACTGTTTCTTACTAATTAGGGTGCGCTGATTTCGAATCTATCCTCAGATTTTTTTCTAGCAGCTCTAGTTAGTGAGATATGGGTACCATGTAATTTTTTCAGTTTTTCCTCTACTTTTTCCATATTTTTGATCGTAATTTCTAAACCAAAAAACCGATTGACATGATTTTTACATTATCGCATTAACAACACCACACGGCTTCTTTTCCGATGCAACTTATTTTTATAAGTTTTAAAATGCCGCGGTAATTGGACCTCAAAGTCGGAAAAATTGAATTTTAAGGCGTTTTCTTGGATGGTCAAAAACATACACAATTTTCGTAAATGAATTAACGAGTTAGGTGTATAATGAAAGCCGACACATCAAGCAATACAACACAGCCAAATTATTTGGCGGAATACACATTCGCATCGAAATAATAGCAAAAATGTAGTATATCCATTTTCATCACTTTTCATACTTTTTCCTTTAAAAAATAGGAGCCTCAAAATATGCAACATTTTTAATTTTTTTTTATTCCGAGCAATTCAAAATTTTTTTGTTTTTTGCTTGTATTTCAGACTATAAATGGAACATATAAAAGAGCATATTTTGAGGCTCCTAATTTTTTAAGGAAAAGTATGAAAGTGTGTGTATTGCTTGATGTTTCTTCTTAAGATATTCATATACTTCGTAACTTGATTTATGAAACATCTGTACAATTTTCGACATCAGAAAAAACGCCTTAAATTTCAATATTTTCCTACTTTGAAACCTTATTACAACGCCAGTTTAGAACGCATAAAATTGATTAATGTCAGAAAAGATACCGTGAGATTTTGTTAGTGCAACTATATAAAAATCATGTCGATAGGATTATTGGTTCAGAAATGACAGTAGAAAACGAGAAAAAAACCGAGGAAAATTCGAAAAAGTGACACGCCCATTTTTTGCGAAAACTAGAGCTGTTACATAAAAACGGAGTATGGTTTTGAAAACAGCGTGGAAAAACGATTCAGATTCATGTAAAAAACTCCATGCAACAGACATGCTGTTGTGCAGTGTAATTATCGGCAGCGCAAATTAAAAAACAATCATAAATAAAAGTTATGAAGCAATGTAAAAAAAAATTTCTCAAAATAATAATTATGGACAACGAAAAATATACTTGTTTCTTATAACAGTTATTATGCAACTCAAAAATACTTATTACATGATAATAGTTACAGATCACGTAAAAAATGTCTTATTTTGAATAATTATTGTAAAGCAATATTTTTAGAAATTTCTGAAATTAAGGCAATTTTTTTATTTCCAAAAATATGGATAATAATTATTTTAAGTCTCTTTCATCACATACTCACGTCTTATAAACTTACAATAGATTACTTACTTAGTTTTGGGTTTTTTCGAGAAAAAAATCCGTTAAAAAAAATTTTTATAAAAAATGTTTTTTTCGCTTAAAACTTTTTATTAGTACATTTTACGTATCTAATGTTGCACATCAGAAGAAAGGTATAAAAAAGACCTTTCGTTTGATACCCATATCGTGTAAATCAGTTCGAGATTAATTGAGTTTTTTTAATAAAAAGTTTGAACTTTGACCCGGAGCCACACCTTTTATGGGCGTTTCCCAGGCAAAATTTTTAGTTTGTTAGATGCAGGAGGCAACCCTTTATATAAAAGCATACTCATTTATTTTTTTCACGAGGGTTCGCTATACCGCATTTATGCCTCGACGAAAAAGTGGGGTTTTTGGGACATTTTTGTCGAATACACAGTTTGAATGTATTTTTTTTGGATTGCTGTCTTAAGCAAATTTGTTGGTCGTTAAAATATCTACAAACTTGTTGAAGACAGTAAAGCGATATTCAGAACGATTTAGGACCAATTAGGATTTAAACGTTCGAAGACTTAAGCGACGAACTCGACTGAAATGAGCAAAATTCAAAGTCGGATTTCTCATAAACTAGAGCCAATCCAGCCAAACGCCTGGTGGATCTCAACTCAGTATACCTATAGAAAAGTCGCTCAGTAGGTCCCCCGCTTGTTGCAATTTTTGAGGGTAAATTTCACGCACTGTGTAATTATTTTAGGTCTCTAGTTTCCTTGAATCAATCAACAAATGCCACAAAATTTATTCAAAATAAATCATGTTAGACATCGACAATTAAGTTCCAATATTTGAAATCTACTCAAAAGAAATGGAATCCCCTGCTTGAAAACGCTTGTGATCCACTCAACAACAACTCGTGGTATCTTCATTCGGTGTCGCATCTTGATTCAAACTCTATTAGACACCCACATCACATCGCCACAAGTGCGACACATACATAAACAAGTGTTCACTTGACAACAACTTCATTACGAGCTCAGTTCAAAACACACACACACCGACACATACACGCAATCAGCATCCATCAAATCAGCGCACAAATATCCACTTGACGACTCGTAGTTCCATTTTTATTGACAAATTGCGGTGATTTCTGTGCTCGGCGCACATTTTACGCACCGCTCAGTGGGGCATCAGGGCATGGGGCACACAGACGCACAGCCAGCAGTCTGTAGCAGAGTCCAACTGGCAGATTGTGATCCGTATCGGTGGCATCGCTGCGCTGCAGTGCGATAAGTGGACGCGGCCGCTGTTGTGTGTCGGTGGACGCGCACCGGATCTATCAATTGTTTCAGCAACAGCCGCGCCGCCACTAAAGAAATCTACATTCGAAATGTGACAATATAACAAATTCAATTATGTAAATCCATAAATGCAGCGACGGCCGCAATCACAGCAACGGCGACAACACTGAACAATTGTCGCGCGGCGACGGACTTAACACCAGCAACAATTCGTTGGCGGACCGAGCGTCGAATGCATGAACCACTGAATGGATGAACGGATGAATGGATGGAGCATAGTGAGGCGGGTTGGTCTATCGACCGACCAGTGTTCGAGTGGTTGGCGGTTGGACGCGCGGCGCTATTGACAGCGCGCTACTTTTGTGCACTTCGTGTCGCAACAACTGCCGTGCGACATTAAGTGGAATGCACTTTGAGGTTGACCGCCGTTCGCTGCGCTACATTTGCAATGCGATTTTTGCACTGATTGTTGTTGTTGTTATTGTTGCTACTGTTATTGCAGTTGTTAGTTGGTGTAAAACAATCGAGGCTGCAAAGCTATGTGGAACAAGTACTGTGCACCGTTTGTTAGTTTGCTCAATCAGAACAATTGCTGTCAATGACACACTTCGAGTGCTCAGCGGCAGAATGACGACAGAATGAAGTCGCCGAACAAACAGTAACCATTTCAGACGGTCCTCAGATGGCTTAGTTAGTGGTGGACACATGTGCGACATTCGTGGCGGCGCAATTTGGAAAAGTTTATTTGCAGTAAACTCTCGAAATCAATAGACACACTTTAGTAACTGATTTCAATATCTCGCTAACTTATCGAGGTACTTTGTTGATGATTGCAATTTGAAAAATCGTCAAAAATTCAATGAGCTGTTTCTTTAGTAGACAGAAACTTCAAAAAATTTTTTCAAAATACTACAAGTGATGAAAAGTACCGATAGAATTTGAGATTCGAGTTCTGCAGTACCGATACTTTCAAGCATTGGATATCAGTTACTTTTCGTTTTTAGTGGATCCTTGTTTCGTCTAGCACGTTGTTACTTTGTCGTTTATGGAAATCGAATACTGAGATATCGATGCTTTCAAGTATTGGGTATCGAGTATTTTCCACAATCCATGGACCATTTAGCTTTTGGCTTGCACTTGACATTTGATGTTTTTTTGGATTGTTTGTGTACTTTGTCGTCGAGAGCTTAAGTGTTCCCATATTATAGCGAATATTAATATTTGAATGTCATTCAAGCAAGCAAATAAACTAATTATTAAAGAAGGGGTTAATTGATGGTCATTAAAAACAACATAACCTTTAAAAAACTCCTTTTGGAAACCTTCGATATCTAAAACTATGGACTTGTTCTACTACTATGAACTAGTTTTATATATCCGATATCTAAAACTATGGACTTTTTCACTGTCGCTAGCTTCAGATATCCGATATCGACATTAAAAAATCGAGAATTTTAAATATCGGATAGTTTAAATAACGATTTTTAAAAGTTTGAGTCGACTTTAAGAATTTGAAGTATTTTTAAGTATTCAATCATTGCAATATCGCTGGTTTTAGGAATCATGTATTGAAGATTCGTTTGAGTTTTAATCTACGTTGAGAATTTCAAGTACGTCGATATCTAAAACTATCGATTTCTTTAATGTCGATAATTTCCGATATCGGATATCGACACTAAACAGTCGTTAGTTTAAAAAACTGGATCGTTTCCGATATTTAAAACTATAGACTTTTTCAATGCCGAAAGTTTCAGATATCCAAAATCGACATTACAAAATCGAAAATTTTAAATATCGGATAGTTTAAATGTCGATTTTTTAAAGTTTGAGTCGACTTTAAGAATTTGAAGTACTTTTAAGTACTCAGAATCAAATCAATTGAATCAATAATCAAATATTGCCATATCGATGGTTTTTGGAATCAAGTATTGAAGAATCGCCTTTGAGAAAATCGAATCAAACTTTAAAGAATCAAATAATTCAATATCGATAGTCTAAGGAATCAAGTATTGAAGATTCGTTTGAGTACCAATTCTACCGACAGCTTAAAATCGTTTCTGGAATTTAAAAAATTTAATTTTTTTTTCATTCCTGTAAAAATTTAGTTTTGCCTAAACCATAAATAGTAAATGCTTTCGAGATCATTTAGATTTGTGAAATGAGACCCTTCTCAGTAGTATTTTACGCGCGACAGAGGCTGTGAAAAATTGCTTACTTTTTCTTTCCTTAGCCTTGCAACTGTGACAGTGGGCACCAATGGCGCACTCAGCGGGGGTTTTGGGGGTCAACCCCCCCCAAATACAAAAATTACTGGTGCAGAATAGAGTTTCAAATGGAATTGGGCTCAAAAGTTGTACACAAAACCCCGCCCAAAATGTAATCCTGTGTGCGCCACTGGTGGACACTGAAGGGTTAACCTCATTTCTAGGCGTGTACACCCACTACTAAATGATCTGTACAGACAGCAGTAAATCTGACTATGTTTGCCCGAGTTCTGATGATCAGATAAATTTGGTTCTCTTAAAAGTGATGTAAAATTGTATCAGCTTCCGGTTTCCGGCCATTGTAAGTCATTGTTGAAGCTCTCAGTATACAATCCACTAATTGTACTTCGTTTATATAAGTACTGATCGATAAGAGCTTCGATCGTACTTAGAGACCTTGAACTATTTGAACTTGAAGTTGTTTCCTCATCTTTGCGCTTCATGAAATACTCGCAAAGTTGGTCTCCAGCGAGAAATTGTGCGGAAATTGTAGTCAAGGCGAAGCTAGGAAAGCACAGTTATATTAGTGGAGTTTACTCTTCATAGCATTTAACCCTTTCGGGACTACTGGGATAATACGTCCCAGCAAGTTTTTAATGCCTCTCAAAACAATTATTCAAATCTTACGACCTACGAAAAATATTTTTTCGTTTCGGTGTTCCCGTATAAAAGGATGATTTCAGAATTTTCTAACCCCAAACATTCATAGCATACTGAGCATACTGAGAGTATTTTGGATTTCAAAATTAAACTCCGTCCTGAAAGGGTTGAGGTGTAAAGTTGGTATCGCAGCAATCTGTCGCTACAACTGCTTTCGAAAATATTGCGAAAAATTCAAAAATTGCTACTATAACAAATTTGCACCTAAAATGCTATGAAGAGTGAACTCCGCTATTAAGTTTTAGTGCTCATTCGGTTCATGAAGAATTCGCAAAGAAGATATATCATGGACAATTTTATGGAAATCATAGTCAAAGCGAAGCTAAGAAAACATGGGTTTTGAAGTGTTATTTTCTTCATTTCATCGCTTCGTGAAGAACGTGAAAATGAAATCACCAGCGGAAAATTTTAAGGAAATCGTAGTCAAAGCGATGCTAAGATAACAAAGCTACATATCATAATAATTTTTGTCCTCATTTCTTCGCTTCGTGAAGAACGCGCAAAGACGATTTCAAGCGATGAATTTAAGGAAATCGTAGTGAAGTCAAAACTAATAAAACAAAGATATAAGTGTACCGTAAAAAAGACGCAAATTTTCTGGGATTACTAGTATGAAGTACTAAATCAAGAAACCAGGAAAGCAGTACAAAAGAAATTAGAAGGATCAAAGAAAGTATCAACTAGAAGTGTTCGTCCAAAATTAAAAATATATAAATAATAATGATGAGGTTATTGCTTAGAAGTAACTGAGCGAGTCGCTAATTTGTTTCCCATTTTTGTTATCTATTTTATCATTTACAGATTTTATACAACATTTTAGAGATTTTTATATTCACTACCGATTTTGTATCTCTTAAAAGTTTTAATAACGAAAAAACACTGCAAAATTTACACAAAATCAAAAAACAAAACCTCATTAACCCTTTCGCTATTTTGTTGCTACTTTGTGGACGTCTGCATCCTCTATGGTTGCAAGAATAAATTTTTTTGTTGGTCTTTAGAATAGCTTGAAGTTTTAGGAAAAATACGAAATTAATAAACTGAATGTTTAAGTTTAAAGAAGAGAAGTATACACGTTTTTCTAATGGTATATTTTGACATAGTAAAGGAAGAAGAAGCAGGAAAATTAGAGAACTTTTTAATTTGACATTTTCTATCAATTTAGATACTTTTTTTTTTAATTTTGGCTGAAGTAAATGAACAAATATTCAAATTTTCGTTATGCGTAAAAAGTTTTATGTTTAAGAAATTATTACAGCCACAACGACGTGGTTGCTCTCATAGAAAAACACTCTAAAATACAGGGTCCGAGTATAAAAATTAAAAAATGTCTTATGGAAGCCTAAGATGTAATATTTAAAATTTTAACTTTCCCCAGTAAAAACCTTTAGCGAAAGGGTTAAATTGGCCAAAATTTAAATGTGTGTAGGAAAAGACGTTGAAACTCTTAAGATTTATGGTCCTAATAGCACTTTTGACTTATAGTTTTTGTGTACTAAAAATTGTTTGGAATGAGTGAATAAAAAACATGCTTCAAAGAGGTTAAATTGAAGCTGTGCTTAAGCCATAGTTTTCCCGAAACATAGCCCCACACATACAATTTTAGGCTCCAAAAATGTTTGCATGCATTCATTTCATGTTTGTGTGGATGCAAGTGAAAAATTTAAACAAAAAAATTAAAGTTTTCATGGTGAACTCATTCCGACCGTTTGAGTGTCTGTTCATTTGGATTTTCGCTCGACACGCCAACCCAAACAATGGATCGGCGTACACAATGCGACCGGCTGCCGGTTGCTGGCGGACTGCTCGACTGCTGCTCTGGTGTTGCTTTCAATTGAACTTAATTAAATTTGTAAGCGAATCCGGAGCGCGCGGTGCGGGTTGACGCGGTCGCCTGGCCTCTGAAAAATATCCAAAGTAAAATGTCACTGGCAAATTAAAAACGAATTCGCTCGTCGAGGCAGCCGCGTTAGTGTCAGACAGTTGCATCGACGCTTCCGCGTCACTGTGAATTGTGAATTGATTTGGCTGTGCGTGCTGGACCATTAGAAGCCGCCGCACACTCGGCGCAAAATAAACGCTTCGAGCATCTGAAGCGGCGACGGCGACGACCACTCAGCGCGCAGTGACGAACTGCAGCGCGCACACGCACGCCCGCACTTTGCCCACTTTGGCACACAATCAACATTTGTCTGCGCTGACAATTTACATAATTTAGAGCATTTTCGGCAACATTTTCAACATTTCCAACATTTCAATTTCAATTTAAGTTCGGCCACGGGCGGCGAGTGCGGGCTGCGCGACTGCGCCACCCCCTGCCGCTCTGCCCCCCGATGGAGTGGTGTCGCATTGTTGTCGCTTTTTGTTTTGTGTCGGCCTTCCATTGTCTGTTGCGCGTCATTGTGGCGGCCGTTGCCGGGATGTGATTACCGCAATTATGCAAAATGCATTCTGCCGCCGGGCATGCGCCTAATTTAATGTATTTGCTTGTGTCGTCTGCTCTCGCCGCGTAATGATTCTTATTCAATTTCATTGCGTATCGCATTTCGGGCACTAATTTCACTTGTTTGGGTCTCATTTGAGCTTCCTGATGTTTTGTTTCGAGTTGGCCGAAAAGTTCCTGCAGCGAGTGATAAACGCGAAAACGAAGCAGCAGGATGCAAAAAAGGATAATTGTCTACAATGTCTTTGCTGTAAGTTTTGAATAGCAGAATTGAGCAGAACTAAAACTGTTTCCGTTACTAGTCTGGATCACGTCTGATTCTGGTTCAACGTTTGTATCAGAAGAGAGAAGACAAGCAACAATCAACAAGGTTAGGTTAGGTTATGGTGGCTGCCTCTGTGAGAAACACACTCGGAGGTCTATTATACGGCCCACTAGCAGGGCCCCGAAGCTTTCCACGCAAGCTGTAAGTCAAGGGGCTCAATAAATCAAATTTCTCTTAACCTTATGATGACCCCGTGAAATTAAAAAAAAGCACTTGTCTAATTACACCGTGCGACAGCATTTTTCACACCGGGAAAAATCCATATGGGCGAGAAACTGGAGACCAAACATAGTAATACTGCGTACTCAGTTTTTCATTTCTACCTTTTGTCCTTTTACAAGGACTTCAAAGTTTTGAAGGGGGAAAAAAGGAAAAAATTGTAAAAAATACTTAACCTCGTTAGAATATGGCGATATGTATATCAAATGAAAGGCTCAAGAATATAAATAAAATTAATTTTTTTTTTTGTAAAAATGGATATGGAAAAGGTCCTTTGAGAATTGTAATCCTTTATATCTTTGAAAATTTGTATAGAATTTTCTTGAAAAGTAACTATGTTAAAACCCAAAATCTCCTTGATCACGTGTCAAAAGTTCATTACTCTAACTTTATTGGTTCGAAAGTTATTTAAAAAAGGCGGCAGCTGCAATTCTAATGAAGTATAAAAATTGTAATTTA
This sequence comes from Melieria picta, assembly GCA_964056695.1. Taxonomy (NCBI): domain Eukaryota; kingdom Metazoa; phylum Arthropoda; class Insecta; order Diptera; family Ulidiidae; genus Melieria; species Melieria picta. Next base: position 133,481,154 of record OZ057398.1, read on the forward strand.
TTTGAGAATCAGTATTTTAAATCATAAAAAGATACAAAATCAATAAAGTTAGAGTAAAAAATTTTGACACGTGATCAAGGAGATTTTGGGTTTTAACATACTTACTTTTCAAGAAAATTTTATATAAATTTTCGAGGATATAAAGGATTAAAATTTTCAAAGGACCTTTTTCATATCCTTTTTTTTACAAATATATAAAAAAAATCAATTTTATTGCAATTCTTGAGCCTTTGTTATATCTCATCTGAAGTGGAATTTAAGTCAATTGATCCATAAAATCTTGCTTCAGAAAAGTGAAAAGCAGCGTGTCGAATTATTTCTCACTAAGAGGACTTTCAGCAAGGTTTGAAGTCAATAGGCCCATTAAATCATGTTTTTTCACAGTTTCTCCATACGCACTTTAACCCGCCATTGACATCGTCAGATTTTTATTTCCCAAAGAATAAAAAACTGTTGTAAAATTATTTCTCAGTAAGAGTACTTTCACCAAGTTTGAAGCTAAATGACCCGTAAAACTTGTTTCTCCATACAGACTCTTAACCCATCGTTGACCCCGTTAGATTTCGATTTTCAAAAAAGTGAAAAACACGTGTCGAATTATTTCCCATCACATTTGTTCATATGTTTTCATAGTTTCTTCCTACAAATTCTTAACCCCTCGTTGACCCCGTTAGATTTAGATTTTTGAAAAAATTAAAAACACATTTCGAATTATTTCTCACTTAGAGTAACGTGTGGGGAATGAAATACGCTTCATGTGGATAGCGATAGAAATAGATGAGCTTTTTACCAGCCCGAGCTAGGAATCGAACCTAGGGCCTCGGTATGAGAGGCCAGCGTGCCACCCGCCGGACTATCGAGGCCGAGTTTTTTCTTAGGTTGAGACATTCTTTACTCGATTTGGAATTATAACCTTTAATAAAGACTTTCGATTGCCCAAGATCCGAGACGCTTAGACAAGCGTCTCCGCAAATCTTAGTGACTCTGCCAAAGGTCTATTGCCCTGTCCAATAAAGGGCTCCGGTCCAGAAGTGCCGTAGCTCCCACGGTTCTAACAAGGCTGTCTGCCTCTTCATTTCCGTCAATTCTTCTGTGTCCTGGAATCCAGAGGATCTTGACCTATGCCAAGTACATTTAATGCCTCTATGGATTCCAGCACTAACTCTGACGTTATCTTATATGAGATTAGATGACTATCGGAGCAGATGACGATGTCCTGCCCCCTGTACACACGCTCGAGGTTGATTTGCACACAGAGCCTGATAGCTGAACTGTAAGCTTGAAATATGCTGGGTGTTTTTTCCCATGGGTTCGTAATGCTTAAGGGGGTCCTCTACTCTTCAGGCAAGAAATTGAGCTGTTATTTGGGGAATTAATAAGAAAAATCTACTGCATATAATTAAAAATTTTTTTTTTTTATTTTTAGAAATACATGTTTTGACTTTAAATTTTCATTTTTGAAGAGGAAAAAAAACTCCCGCGACCTTGAAATGTCATTGATGACATGGATTTTAAAACTGCAATGGTCCCGCTTAAGCAAAGTTGTGGCCAATGGGGTGATCTGAAATCAGAAAATTGATATTCGTTACAATCATAGTAACGTTGACTATGTTTTCCCGGGACAGAATTTTTTTATTTTGCACTGTGTAAAAGTTATGCAACAATTTGTAAAAAATTCCAATTTTCACCTCTTTTTTTGACCTATTAGGCGCTATAAAAACGGAACAAAATAAAATTTTGAAAATCGTACTCGGGAAAACATAGCGGTATGTTTTCTGAACAATTTAAAAAAAAAATTCTCGAAATCGGACTAATACTTTTATAAAAAGTCTTACTCGGCAGCCAAAAAAACACTACTTTCGGGAAAACGCGTTTAAAGATAAATTACGTTGTATAACTTGGCAGGGGACGGGTACCTTTCGGTTCCCAGCAACATGCAAAGAAATGTGATTTTCACGGAATCCTTTCTGTGGCGTATTCTCAGATACATATAGATTGAAATTATGCAAAAAAAAAAAAATCGATTTTTCGAAACCGCGAGAGTAGAGGACCCCCTTAAAGCGAGGTTCAAATGCAACCTGTGCTGCACACACACTGTTCCCTACCTAACCTAACTCTACAGTTGTTGATGCATGCTTTATCAATGACTTCTTACTTATTTACTTAACTGGACACAACAACTCGTTAGTACCTGCTGCAAAGTTTCTCTCCAGGGGCTTTCTTCGGTTGATTATACCAAGAGATGACCAACTAGATCCTCAACTTGGTTCTCTTACCGTCGACCAAAGCTTTTTCGTTCCTACGGGAGACATGGCCAAGGCAGCGTAGGATGTTGATGCGCTGTGCTACTTTCATGTCTTTAACAGTTGAAAGACCGCAAGTTTTCCATACCTACAAAGACTAAATATTGTATCCGCTGATATCTCGAAAAGTACACATCGGATTTGGCTAATTTTAATTGTTCAACCTTAATTGTAGAATTAATTGCAGAACTCGATAAAAAATAAAAGTCATCAAAGCAAAAGTTGATAGAAAAACTAAAGAAAATACATAGATTTAAAACTGAAAAACTGTAAAAATTACCGAAATGGTTTTTCTAGTGTTAAACAGCTCATACAGTTCCTTGTTGGATCGTATTCGATAGTATTCGCCAATACAAACAGGGTCCAAAAATTTGTAAATCAATGACCTTAGTGATTTAATAACAATCGAACATGGATTATTCAAAAGTTGATGAACTGGGTACATCAATTATGTGGCAGGAACAGTAATTTGTTGAATCTTGATTAACCCTGGGTAGCTATGTAGAAGCAGATACCCCTTGGAATCATGCGACATGGCTAGCCATTATATAATAAATTTGTGTTTTAGGAAGAGCTGTCAGATTTCAGCTGAAGCAGTTCTTAGGAGGCGGGTGGTCAACAATAACAGGAGCACTTCAACCAGCTAATCGACAACAGTGAGACAAAAGGACACCCATTAGGTAGTCTTCCTCCTCCTCAATTCCAGGGAAGGTTAACAGGAAATGGTTCCAGCCAGTCACACTCTGACATGTCAAGAAACGCAGGATCGTCAAAATTTATGAAGATGTGCAACTCTTTCAAAACTAAAAAACAATTCCAGCAGAGAGCACATCAGCTGACTTTAACAGGGCATTGTCTGGGCAAATCTCAAGCCAGTAGAATAAGTCTTCAGCGTTGGCAGTGCTGTTGTAGTTGCCTCAATAAAGCAAAGCATGAGACTAGTTAGACCAGAGATCTGAAATCCTGCAGATGCGATGGGTTTAACTATGAATTATAAAAATGCCATATTTGAAAAAAACGCGACATTATTAACCCTTTCCATCCCAAAGTTGCCTGAGAGCAACTTCACCTATTCGTCATTTTATAGCATAAGCTACGATTGATTTTTGGGTTTAATTTAAGAAGACACCAACAAATTAATATTTTCAAATTCAAAGCAAATTACAAAAATTAACTGTTGTGCCCAAAATAATTTCCAATAATTTGCAGCGATATCAAGAAAAGTTTGTGTTCTAATTGAAGTCTACGAATTGGACGCGTTTGACAAAACCCTGTTTCTTTAATAATGGTTAAATAAAATCAAAAAGTGATAATTTTGTATTTTACCATAAATATTAAGTAATTTTTCTGTAATTAAAAAATATTGATACAACATTTATTTAACCCGTTTTAAGCTAAAATTGTTCAAAAGTAAACTAGCTCTAGAAATCTAACAGAGCGACTTCAAATGTCGTCTGCACACTTCTTAGGCAAACGTTTCATGATTTAAATACCAAAACGTAATATCGAGACATAGGGTAAAATTCGGGGTCGAAAGGGTTAAAGTTTAATTGGAAAAAATCCCAAACAACGCATGAGGGCACAAATTTATCAAAAAAGCCGCAATGCAAAAACGTTGACCGATGTTTTAAAACAAAATTGTATCACAGCCTTTTGCATTTTATAAAACATATTCCATGCAAAACAGCGACAACAACAACAACAACAACGGCCTCCAACTGTAGCACAACTGCCAGCAGCAACCAACAAACAAACAAACAACACCACCGTCGAGCAATAACAAAACGAACACAGCAAGCGAATAGCGACCGGCACAACAACAATAACGAGCGTATTATGAGCTCGAAAATGGGCAATGAAAATAAATTAAAAATTGTTTGTCTGCTTGTTGTGGGTTTTTGTGAAATTTCCTCAACGCTGAAAGTTGGGCGCAGATGCGACGCCGAGCGGCCGGCCGGCCGAGGGTGCAAACGACGGAATGGGGTCGCACGGACGCGGAGCATGGCCGAGGGTGGCTAAACGCGCCGGTCACAGTGGATGCGATGTTAATGGGGATTAGTGGCGACGGCGACGGCGACGGCAGTGGTGTGGTTGGCCGCTCACCTCCGAGGCATTGTGTCGCTGCCAAACTCGGCGAATTTGCATAAATCGACAGCAAACTAAACCGAAATGGCCCGTAATGGCTTGTAATGCGGTAAACAGTTCATAAACGTAATTGCGCCGGGCATCTGCAAGGCGCTGCGTGCACTACGCCCAGATTTATAACGTAAACAAACCGACGCATGCAGCCAAATCAAATACAACAACAACAAGAAAACTGACAGTAACTTAGCTCAAGAAGCCATAGTTGAGGTATCAAAAACAAAAAAAACATTTATACATATCGAGGGGGAAAATAACAGAAAAGGAGCTGCGGGCACTTGCATCTAATTAGCGCTGCTAATAGGCTGAAAATCGCATTAGTGTTCCCCGCCCCCACTTTGCGCTCCTCATGATTGTCACTCATTAAGTGCCGGTGCGCAAATCGAGCGGGCGCATTCAGCTCGCATAATTACCGCTAAATACCAATAACTCTGCTCCACTCGCTCCGCTCAAGCAGCCCCGAGACGCGCGCAGACATTTAGAAAATGATTAAAAAACCATTTGTTGGCCAACACCTTGGCTAATTATTATTAATTGGTCGAAACGCGGTGCGCTGCACGCCACACACTCTCGCACAAACACACACATAGAGGCCAGTATCGACCACATGCCATATCGCCACGTGTGGCCTGTGAATTCCGTTGGCGCATCACAGCTGCTGCGGTTCCCGTGCGCCGTTCAAGTGTCGAAAATTAGTTTCGTACATAAAAATATAAATTTTCACACCATGGCATTGGCACGTCATGTTGTTGTTGTACAAAGTTATTGCGCTGACCACACGGAAACGGAAGTGCCACTCACCTACAGCTCACACGCGCCGACTCACACTCGAACCAACCAGCGTTGTCCAGCGTGCGAATGCCCATTTGAGGTTATGTGCTCGCAATGTGCGCGTACGCACGCATCGAAAATTCCTCAATTAGTGCTCAATAATTATTTTCGTTGTTGCACGCTATGCGCTCACACTCGTCTCGGTTGCATTGCCCACAGTTGACCACTACGCACACGAATTGAAAGTGTTATCCTTTCGTGACCTTTTGTTCTTTTGCCCCCCCCCGCCAGCACACAACACTTCGACTGAAACGCCACCAGTTGTGGTCATCTTCACGCTTTGGGCTTAATTGGCTTTTATTTATTGGTATTTTGCATGGTTCTTGTTTCGTTGGCCATTACACGATCGCCCATGGAAGACCATCTGTTTGGTTGCTGTATGGTTTTCCAAATGTAATGGGAAGTGTAGATTCTTTTGAGAATCGAAGATCTTAGTTTGGATATTTGTAGTGTCCGACCGAATATTCGGTTTCGGTTTCAGTTTCGGCCAAAAAATGGCCGAATAGCCGAAACCGAAACTTTCTAGTATATTTTTTACATTTTATTGTGTAGCAGATATATAGTGAAAGGAGGAATAATTTAGATGCCACCAATGTAAATAAATTTATTTTTTTAGCATATAATATTAAATTATTTAATTTTGAATATTAGCGAGTAAGGTACGAAAGGGTGATTTTTTCATGTTTACGTTTTTAAAAAATGAATAAATTGTTTTTTTTTAATAAGTATTTATTTATTTATGCTATGTTTGTTTGTTTGTTCTTTATTTACTTAATGTAAAATTCGTTTGTTGAAAAAAGTGCTTGATATGGTGATTTTTATTTCAACTAGAAAGTTTCGGTTTCGGTTTCGGCCGAATATTAAAAAAAAACCGAATATTCGGTTTCGGTTTCGGCCCAAAAAAGTGGTTTCGGTCGGACACTAGATATTTGTAAGTACTACCAAACAAGATGAAACGCCTACTATGCCTATCAACATATTCTTTAGTAGTAAATACTAGGAACTCCTCTCACTAAAGTTTCAAAGTTAGCGAAAATTTCATTTTTTTGAGAATCGAAATCTAACGGGGTGAACCAAGGGTTAAAAGCCTTTTGATTTCAAACTTGATGAAAGTAACGTGTGGGGCATGAAATACGAACAAATAAAAAGGTTGGCATAGAAAACAAAGTATACTACTGTAAAAAATATATGTCGCACACGCACTACAAAAGTGACACAACTCAAAATTTTTCATTTTCGGGTTTATGTGTTAATACTGTGCACAATGCATAAATCTACCAATCAGCAAAAGCTCAGTATATTTTGTCGTTGTTAACTGTTACAAAAATACAGTTAGGTCTCTTTTCATGTCAGAAGTTTGATGCTATTTAATTGCTGCAGCTCAATGCAAAAGAGTCCTAACTCAAATTGTGTCACTTTTGACGAAATAAATTTTTGTTAAAGTTAATTTTAAGCAAAATTCTGACAATTTTTGTAAAAATTTTTAATTTTTTAAATGAATTATGAATTTTCAAAATTTTTCTTTCAACTTTTTAACTGTAATTTATAATTATTAAATTCAGAAAAAGTGGCATGACTTGAAATAGTTTCGTAATTATTGAATTAAAATATCATCAAAACAGTCACAACTCAAAATTTTGGATTTTCTAGTGTAAAATAAAAAAAAAATTCTTGGAACTTATCAAAAAGCATAATCTGTAAGGATTTTCTACTGAACGGTCTATTCGTTATTAAAAAAAAATTTTTATTTAGCTTAAAAACAGTTTTTTGCGTTTCCTGAAAAATCACAAATTTTGAGTTGTGTCACTTTTGTTGTGCGTGTGCGATGTGTGTACAAATGTAAACAATAATTATCTTGAACCAATAAGTACCATAAATTCATTTTTTTCTTCACTTTTCTTGGTAAAATGGTGCTAAAAGAAGTACAACGTCGACAACTGATTTGGAAATTTTGTAAAGAAAATGCCACTACAAAAAAGAATGAAGCTTTCCACCACTTTAAGAAGATAGGATTCAAAACAACCTTCATCTGTAAGACGATTCAGTTGTTCGAGAATAAAATAAGCATTGAAAGAAAAAAGGTCACTGCAGACTGAGGACACATAGTATACATAAAATCGGGCTAGAACAGGTTAGCGTCTGTAGACTCTGCAGAACAGCAGAGGAGACTCCTGAACGCATCATACTGTACTGCGAAGCGGTATGTCGCAGTAGGAGGCAACAGCTGGGTCAGTTCTGGCTTACAGAAGAGAACAGTTACTAGAGTTACTAAGCTTCATTAGGTCGCTGGGTCTAGGGGATGCTCTCTAATAAGTTGTAGGGGGCACAATAGATCAGTTATGGTCTCAGTGCAACAAGCCCCATCAAATTCTATTCTACAGGTCGCACTTTCACTTGAAGGCTCAAATGTCGCATTGTGAATATTTTCTTGTTTTCCTCTGAAGCCTCAATCCGACGCAAACTAGTATGAACACTTAATGAAGGAGAGCACACTCCGATATTTCGATGGTCAGGTATCTTGATCTCTGGGTGTGGAATCAGCGTTCCTGCAGAGTTGGACAGTAGCACAAAAAGTTTCGTTTCTACCTTTTCCTCATCTCTGCAGGCATCACAGTATGTAAAGGGGGTTTTTGTTGGACAAGTAGTAGTAGCACTTATCTTAGACACTTAGCCACCGCATAGGACATATCTCTGTTAGTATGCAAGTGTTGAAAGACAGGGTTTTGAAGGAAGAATTAATATACCCATGCACAAGCATTTCGTTTTAAGGGGGTCCTACCATGTAAACGCCGTTTTTCGAGGCGTTTTTTGGGATCTTGCAGAAGGAAAAGTATTCAATATTTTCCAATGCGGTTTTTTTTTAATTTTTATTGGTCCTTTTAGTATAAAAAAAATCAAAGTTTAAGAAATAAGTGTTATGCTGTAGCCACAGCACCCCTGCGAAATAAGGCCTTCCAAAAGTATGTGGGTTGATGGTACACACGATTTTGCAAAAACTGTTCGTCTGAAACACAAAAGGAAAGGTTTTTTACAATTTGCAGACTTGCCGCTATCGTACGGTAATAATTCACATAATTATCTTTACAATTGTCAAAATGGCGGATCATGAAAAAACTCATTTTTCGGTTTTTTAAGCAGATAAAAACAATTTTTTTATTATTTTTTTATTATTTTGTACCGAACGATAGCGACAACATTTACACACATTAAAAACAAAATTATCAAAATCCGTCCACTGGTTCCTTAGAAATGCGGGGTACCAGTTCGAAAAAAGTGGTTCTGAGAAAAACGCGTTTAAAGTTTTAGCTGCGCTGCGAGAACTCAGTGGAAAGCGTGATAAAACTTGCCGTAAAACCTGTTTTCCCTTCGGAATTCAGCAAATTCCTTTTTGTATCTTATTTTTAGATACATTAACTTTAGAAAAATGCAACAAAAAAAAAATGCATTTTTTGAAAATGTTACATGGCGCACAACTTTTGGCCCCAATGCCAATTGAAACCAAATTTGCCAACCATAATTTTTGTAACAAACAGATATAAGTATGTGGGGTTTGAATCCCCAATACACCAAGGATTGTATTAGAAGTTGCGGAGTTACTTCTCACTTCTAATGAACAGCGTCAGGTGTTCCTTAGGTCCCCCATATCTGCAACATCTGCAGGTCGTTTCTGAACTGTGTCATTCTTCGGCCAATCGAAATAAATGTAAGCTAAAAAAACATGTTTATTACTTTATAAACTTATCAACCAAATGGCTAATAACATTTCCATTGAAGGCAGCTGCAATTTTGCTCAAGAATTTGAGCACTTGGCCCTTCGCAATTGTGAGTAAAAGCTTTTCACCCTTAAAATCTGCAATTTTCCATCAGGCCAACATCCTGTCACAAGAAACCCCCCAAAGAAGGGAGAGGAACTAAAGTAAAATAAAATAGAATGAAATAAAATAAAAACGGCAAGCAGGACGAAGTGAAATGGAACTGAACTGCATTAACTGGAAATGGGTCGATGCGGCTGCGGCTGCTGTTGCTCGGGCGGACATCAAGCGACAAGGAAATTGCGGCGGAGCTGGGACGCAGAAGCGGCGTCGTCGTCGTCGTCGTCTGCTGATAGCATTCAAGCGTGCAGGAGTTGTCGCGCGCGGAGTGATTAATGATTGTCAAACAAATTGAACGAAGCGAACGCAGCGAACTCAGCAAGGAGCGCCAACCGGTTGTGGGCGCGTCCGCCAGACGCGGTGAAACGGCTGATGGCAGTGAGTGAAGCATGGCAGCCAGAACGAAGTGCAGCGTTCATTCATTTAAAGCACAAAACTTTAAAGTTTCAAGCAGCAAAAATGAAGAAAAGGGCTGAAATGTAGAGAATTCGGTTGTTTCATGCAAAATGTATACAAACTTTTTGGTATTCTCATTTCATTATTTTATTTTATTTTTGTTTTATTTTATTTAATTTTTTTGCTTTTGTATTGTTTAAATTTTTAATTTAATTTTAATTATAATTATTAATTTTAATTGCATTACTTATTACAATTAAAAGTTGTCCTTTTCTCTTGCACTTCACATTGTTTTTTTACATACAAGCATTAATTTTAATATTTATTTATGTTTGTTGTTGATTTTTCTTTCATTACTGATAAGTTTTTTCTTCATATTTTCTTTTAACATTACTGTGTAATATTTATAAAATAATGCGTTAATTTACAATACATTCACAAATAATAAATTTCGAAGGGTGTCTGTGTGTGTGTGTGAGGGTGTGCGATTTGCATTCAACTAGCAGTTGTTGTTGTTGTTGCTTACACTAATAATGCAATTGCAAAGATATTCCATGGGCCATGCATTCAATTAGCATTTAACGGTATTTTATTTAAATGTATCGCCTGCATTGAATTCATTTTTGCTCTGTTGTCGGTGTGTTGTTGGTTTTACGTGCGCTACAGTCGGCATTCTACTCATATCCTACAAAATACTCAGCGCATCGTTTGGTTGATTTGGTCACACACACACACAATACTGTTTATTTTGCTGTTGTTGTTGTTGTTATTATTATTGTATACATATTTTTTCTTCTGTTTGCTCGAGTGTGTGTGTGTGGTTTTTTGTTTTTTTTTGTAATTTTTTTTTTGTATAAATTTGCATTACATTCTGCATGTCATATTTACTTTATTGCATTTAGTCTACTTTAATTGGTTTATTATAAATTTTGTTCATTGTTTTTAATGTATCTTTTATGTATTCGTATTATTTACATTTGTTTACTATGCAAAATTATCGGCGATTACTTATTCACGTACTTCTAATAAAGTGCACATGCTCGAAAAAAGTGGGCCAAGTTTTAACAAAAAAAATTCGATTAAGAATTTTGTTTTGAAGAAAACGCGTATACATTGAAGTTATCGACAGCAATCACAAATTGTACGCGCAAATATCTATTTACACATAAATGAAAACCTAAAATTATTTTACTTGACAATGCTCATCTCTACGATTTTTTTGACAGCCATAATGACAGCAGTTTCGATTTCCGGTGGGTGGGAGACAAGTAAACTGCATTCGGATCTTCTCAGTTGCCGAAGGAACATTTTCGAAATAATGTTTTACTTTATATAAAACAAAAAAGATACGTTCAGAAATTAAATTTGTTTATAAAATTCATCAACCTTTCAATTCAATAAACCCTTAGGTGGGTTTCTGACTGACCGACTCCGATCAATCTCAATGACCAATAAAGCCTATGAGTAGAATTATAAAGGTCCTTTAAACCTAATCTTATGACAGATTTTTTTAAGAAAGAAGTAACTGGAAACTTAGAAGTATGAGCTGAGCACAATTGCTGCCTTCACTGACCACCGAAATAAGAAATTGTATTGCTGCAGGTCTCTGCTTGAAAAGACTTCCAAAAACTAATACAAACTACCAAATGGTTGAAATTTATTGAAGGTAAAGATTTATGCCAAAATATACGGCAACAACACATAACAGGCAGAATTTCATAGCTTCCCACATCAAGTACAGTAAAGCTCCATTAGGAGTATTCAAAATATCTTCAGTAAAACTAAAAATAGCACTGAACTATCACAACTTGGCATTGGAGAGAATGACTCCTTCAATAGAGTTGTCTAGGTAAATGTAGCTACAGATGATAGTGACATAGGAAACTCATTAGAACCACACTTAATACTATCTGTTCATTAGTAGGATTACTGGTGCCTCGGGAAAAATCATCGTTGCACTCTCTTTAGAGTCCGAATCAACATCCAGTAGCTACGCTAGTCAAGCGATCTTGGAAACGAGTCAATACTTCCAATGCCAGTAGCTTACGACAACTCGGAACGGAGTGGGTATCAAGCGCACCTACACTCTTATTCGGAGGCATAAAAGATCCAATGTATCCAAGCTTCGAACCCATAATGATGTGGAGTTAATGACCGAAATTCACTTGGATCAAGTCGATTCAATAAAAAAACAGTTCCAAATCGGGACATGAGTAAAAGTCTAATGAGCTCCTACGCTCCCTAGAGAAGTAAACAGGGAAAACAAGACATTCTTTAGAAAGGAGTGGAGGTCATGACCGAAATTCACTTGGATCAAGTCGGTTCAAAGCGATTCCGTTGCTATTAACACTGAATGGGGCAAAGAAAAAAGCTCCAAATCGGGACAAAAGGAAACGTCTTATGAGGCCCTTTGCTCCCTAGAGAACTGAACAAGGAAAACAAGACAATTCTTTAGAGAGGAGTAGAGGTCATGATGGAAATTCACTTGGAGCAAGTCGATTCAAAGCGATTCCGTTGCTATCAACATCGAACAGCGCGAAGAAAACAGTTCCAGATCGGTACAAAAGGAAACGTCTCATAAGGCCGTTTGCTCCCTAGAAAAATGGACAAGGAAAACACGACATTCTTTAGAAAGAAATGAAGGTCAAGAATGAAATTCACTTGGAGCAAGTCAATTCAATGCGAATCATCGGGACAAAAGGAAACGTCTTATGAAGCCCTTTACTCCCTAGAGAACTGAACAAGGAAAACAAGACAATTCTTCAGAGAGGAGTAGAGGTCATGATGGAAATTCACTTGGAGCATGTCGATTCAATGCGATTTAGTTGCTATCAGCATCGAACAGCGCGAAGAAAACAGTTCCAGATCGGTACAAAAGGAAACGTCTTATAAGGCCCTTTGCTCCCTAGAAGAATGGACAAGGAAAACAAAACATTCTTTAGAAAGAAGTGGAGGTCATGACCGAAATTCACTTGGAGCAAGTCAATTCAATGCGAATCATCGGGACAAAAGGAAAAGTCTTATGAGGCCCTTTGCTCCCTAGAGAACTGAACAAGGAAAACAAGACAATTCTTCAGAGAGGAGTAGAGGTCATGATGGAAATTCACTTGGAGCAAGTCGATTCAATGCGATTTAGTTGCTATCAGCATCAAACGGCACGAAGAAAACAGTTCCAGATCGGTACAAAAGGAAACGTCTTATAAGGCCCTATGCTTCCTAGAGAAATGAATAAGGAGAATAAAACATTCTGTAGGAGAGAGGGGACGGCATGACCGAAATTCACTTAGAGCAAGTCAATTCAATGCGAATTAATTGTAATCAACATCAAACAGGTCCAGCGGGTAGGACGCTGGCTTCTCATACATACAGAGGCCCTAGGTTCGATTCCTAGCTCGCGCTGGTGAAACACTCGTCGCTATCCACATGAAGCAGATGCGAATTAGAAGAATCGCACTCTTGGCGGACGATGGCATAACCTCTAACTGTGAAAGAAAAATTGCCAAACCGCCGTTGGGATTCCGCGTAAAACTGTAGGTCCCTTCCCGCCCTTCCTCCATCCGTTTGAAATGTATGTTGTAACACATCGAATAGCACCAAAAAAACAGCTCCAAATCGAGACAAATGATAAAGTTTTGGGAACCCTATGTTCCCAGTGGAGTGAACAAGGAAAACAAGACATTTTATAGAAAGACACTGCGCTCCAACCGAATACACTTCCGATTCAAGTGCGATCATCTCGCTTCAATCACTATAAAGCATCAAAGAAGGATATGACTGGGAATGGAGTAATTTTCTGTGAGTAACAATAACAGGGCAACACAAATGATTTAATTTCATATGAACATTACAAAAGTTGCATTGTTTTCTTATTTTGAACCAAAAATTGTATATGCTTCGAGTTTTCTAGGCTCGCTCAACCCACTGAAAATCGATCGCTGACTGGCATCGGGTTTCCTTAGTTTACACTGTCGAACAAATCGAAAAAATAAATTTTTTTAATCATAAAGCTTTGTACAATTTGCCATAATAAATGTTGTACACACTGAAACACGCAAAACTGAAAACCTAAATAAATCAACCGAAAATTTGTTGGTTCTTTTATACAAATATAAAAATTGTAATATCTTATCGTCGTATAATTAAGATTTTCATCATGTTTCTATCGTCATTTCGTATACATAACTTTAAGGCGAGTTTTTCTTTTTTTTTAATTTTAATTTTTATCTGTTATTTGGTTGTTGTGTTTTGCATTTTGCTTCACTAAATCTCATTCATTACATATGTACGTATGTGACATACGTATGTCACATACGTGTAGACGTGCGTACGACTCGATTCGACGAGACTCGACTCGACTAGACTAGACTTAGGACTTAGAGTTTAGCTGATACTTTGCTGCAAGTTGTGTTCGCGCGTGCGTGCACGTCGGTGTGCCAGCGTGAAAATATGTATGTATGTATGTGTGGGTGTGGGTGTTTTAATGTTGCGTGTCTAACGTATAGTCAATGCTTTCTCTACACTACTTTTATCAAATTGCTGTTTTTGTTTTTGTAAATAAATTAATGTGATTTTTGTTCTTATTCGTTTTTCATGTTAAATGTGTGTTTTTTTTTCTTTAAGTTTTTTGTTTTTATTTTTATTTCCATAGAAAGTCGTATACATTTGCTTGATTGTAATATTTGGTTATTTCGCCACACTGTCATTCAAGTTTCGTGCTAAATTTTCATTTGTCGATTCTCTATTCTTTTGCTCTTCGGTTGAAAGAAAACGAGCCAACGCGCCAAAATGCAGTTTTCGCAAAATTGCGATCGCCTAAATTATGAACAGTGAAAGCGCCGCAGACGCGTCGTCCGGGCCGGCGTTACTATTTTGTGTGTGTTGAAGAAGTGTTCATTGCCAATTTGCCGCGTAATTACGATTACAATTAATGGAGATTTCGGTTTGGTTTCCTTTTGGTTTTGTTAAGTAGTACAATTCATATATAAAAAGGTACACGATCTAAGTTTAGAAAAACGTATGTATGTATGTAGGTATAATTTCTCTCAATTTACGTATATCGTTTTCAATCATCAGTTTCATCGGTTTTAACGCACTTGCAATTGTTGTAGAATTCAGTTCCGAGCGCAGCTTTGAAAGCCAATCTCGATTGTGTTCGTTTGGTTCCGCTTGTATGTCACATTTAAGGATTTGCGGGGGAAGAGGGGGAATAGAGCGTGAAAGAGTGTTTGGAGTAGTCATGTGTTGTGTGGAGTGTTTGCTAGTTAGGAGTTTTCTTTATAAATTGTAAAGAGAATGAAGAACATTTTGATGACATTTTTGAGTTTGAATGTAGGATAAACATTTTCTTAACCCTTTCGCTACAGGTTTTTACTGGGGAAAATTAAAATTTCAAATTTTACGTCTTAGGCTTCTATGTGGTTATATTAGCAACATTCCATAAGAAATTTTTAAATTTTTTTATTCGGACCCTGTATTTTAGAGTGTTTTTCTATGAGAGCAACCACATCGCTGTGGCTGTAATAATTTCTTAAACATAAAACTTTTTACGCATAACGAAAATTTGAATATTTCTTCATTTACTTCAGCCAAAATTAAAAAAAAAGTATCTAAATTGAAAGAACACGTCAAATTAAAAAGTTCTCTAATTTTTTATGCTTCTTCTCCCTTTACTATGTCAAGATATACCATAAAAAAAACGTGTATACTTCTCTCTTTAAACTTAAATATTCAGTTTATTAATTTCGTATTTTTCCTAAAACTTCAAACTATTCTAAAGACCAACAAAAAAATGTATTTTTGAAACCACAGAGGGTTCAGACGTCCACAAAGTCTCATGTTGCCATATGGCAACAAAATAGCGAAAGGGTTAAAGAAATATTAGGGTTATTCACACCGAGCTCGTTGATTTGTTAGTTCGGCACTTGTACATGTATTTTGTTTTTATAAAAGAATCAAACAAAAACAAAATACACGCACAAAACTATCGAGCTAACAAAGTAACGAGCTCGGTGTGAATACCCCTATTAAATAAAACAATTGGTGGGTTCATTCTGTAACGAAAGACCGTAGCTCTGCTAGATTCAACCATATTTAATAGGTTTGTTTAAAGTTGATGAGAGATGACTGATGATTACTGACTCAGGGAAAAGAGTGAGTTAAGGGGCCCGAACACTGTAAACTGCGATTTTTCATATGTTTTTTATTTTATTTATTAAAAAAAAACGGACGTTCCGATTTACATGAAACTTTACACATATGTTAATAAATGTTTAGATTATCGAAAAAAAATTTTTTTTTTTTTTTTTGGCGGCCATGTTTGTATTCTGTAGCTGATCCAAAATGTCGTCTTTTTAAAATGACCCTTGTCGCGTTGACAGCATAACTGAAAAAGTTTTTATCCGATCGACCTGATTCAAATTGCATTCTATTCGGGAATAGTGTCGCTTCTGCTCGACGTAGCCGTTTTTCGATATATGCCAAACTTTTTTTTTTATAAATAATTTAGTGCAAAATTTTACGCGAAAAAAAAAACTTTTTCTTCAAACAGCCGCCATTTTTTTTCTAATCAATATTTTTAAAATCCCCTACGTCAAACAGTAGCCAGTAATGTATATTTCAAGAATCTTTTTTGTTTTTTGCTCTAGGAGGCTCCGTTATGCTGATTTGCTGTCAACGCGACAAGGGTCATTTTAAAAAGACGACATTTTGGATCAGCTACAGAATACAAACATGGCCGCCAAAAAAAAAAAAAAAAATTTTTTTCGATAATCTAAACATTTATTAACATATGTGTAAAGTTTCATGTAAATCGGAACGTCCGTTTTTTTTTAATAAATAAAATAAAAAACATATGAAAAATCGCAGTTTACAGTGTTCGGGCCCCTTAAACATTCATGAGGACCTCGTTTAAATTTTCAAACATGACTTGATCTGTTACTACATTTTGAAGTTAAATTTTTAGCATAAATTGTAGATCTGCAACCCGACTGATATGGACTCAATATGCTTATTGGTTCGTTCTTATTAAAATGGAAAATTGTGAAGAAATAAATAATAAATTATTTATAGTTAAAATTTATAATAGTTAAGAAATAATAATAATTGTTAAGAAATAAAGAAATACAAACAAATCAAATAAACAGAAATGTTTAGCATCTTTGCACTTTAAGAATAAAGTTACAAGTTGCATTGATTCGTAAGTCCTTCTTTTGTAGATTCTTCGGCTTATATTTCTTTCAAAATGTGGCCAAATGATCATCTGTGAGTATGAGAGACACAGTGACGCACTGAGGGTTTGAACCCAAAAATGTGGGGTGGAAAATATGGTTCGAACGTTTTTTTTGTTCAAAAGTTGTACACGGAATCTTTTCTCACCAAAATGAGAGGTGCACACAGCACCACTGAAGGAATCATATTTATGTAGTTCAGTTAATTTCGGAATCACAATGATTAATGATGACGTTGATAAAAGGCTTAGAAAAGATGAATGAGTTGTTTAGAACAAACCTTATTTCTTTAGAACAAATTTTTTTCTAAATAACGATCTCAACGAAAAAGTTATGTTCTAAAGAAAGAAGCTTTGTTCTAAACAACTCAATGATCTTTTCTATGCCTTCTGTCAGTACTAGCAACAATTATTGTGGAACCACTATTACTCTGAAATTAAACAAGCTACTCATATGAACCCTTGTTCAGGAAGGTATTCTAAGCCTGCGAATCTCCAATTATAATTAGAATAAATTACAACCACCAGTCACAGCGGTCAACGAAATCTTATTGAGACTCAGCCCCATTGAACAGAAGGTACACTATGATCAATAAGTACCGGGACTGTGTATTTTAAATTTTCCGCCGTTGCCCGATGCAGGTAAAAAAATGTAAAATGCGACGAAGTACAAAAAGTTGACTGACGCTAACAGCTGCCAAACAAAAACTAATGACGCAATCCCGCTCAAAATTTGACACAGATGTCAGTTAAGGTCCTACCGACCTAACACCGACATGCATCGGGCAACGGCGGAAAATTTAAAATACACAGTCCCGGTACTTATTGATCATAGTATATAATATTTTTTTATTATATAATAATGAAGGCTTCCGTTCCTAAGATTCTATTCTGCCTTAGGCTTGAAAAGACTAAACTTCTTAGGGAATATTTTTTAATTGGCTCTCTAGCCAATCTGTTGAGGAAAAGACTTGAACGCTTCAAGTTCTGTCTTCATAATGCGACTTGCTCTAATGCTTAGTTTTCTCTCCCATGTGGGGGAAACCTTACTACAGGGGCGTAGCCAAGGGAGGGGTTTAGGGTGTCAGAACCCCCCCCCATAGCCTATAATTTGTCAACATTTTCAATCACTATGCATCGTATGTACGTTCCCACATTAGCAAAAGGTCTTTTCATCTTTAAATATTTAAAAGAATATTAACAAAACCTTTTTTGTACCGAAACTAATTTGTTTTTTTAATAGTCACGTTTAGGCTTAATGCAGCGATTTGCATGTTCTAAAAACATGTCTAAAGAGTAGTTTAGTTCGTCGACCGGAATGTCCTTCAGGATGTCGGTACAAGCCTTTTGGATGGTTTCTACGTTCTCAAAGCGCTTTTTTTCATCGGCAAATGCATTCTTTGAAAAGGTGAAATTCGCACGGTGCCACATCATGTGAAAACAAAAAAAACAGTCAAAACAAGTGTCAATAGATGGGATGGCATCCTTCGATAGCCAAATGTTCAGTTAAAATGCAATGAATTTATGCTATTGAGATGCTTAACCTTCGCCTTACTAAAGATGATCCCAGGCACTTCCGCCGCTATTTTGAGTAAAACTCACAATAAATATATAATAATTTATAAATTTTTTGCATACTTCAGTATTTAGTATCTTCTTCTGGCGATAGTTCGTATTTCGAAAAAGGCCTAACTTTAATGATTTATTTTGAGACTATGGAAAATATTAGAAGATTTCTTTCCAAAGGGTTTATTGAACACATAATGAGGTACGCAAAAAAAATTTATCGTGAGTTTTAATCAAAATGGTAGCGAAAGCGCCTGGGATCACCCAGGTACATTTGTATAAAAAATGACAAAATTCAAGTTTAAACATGAACAAAATTTCAAAAAAAAAATATTTTTTCATGTTATTGAAAATTTCCTTCAAATTTGTGCAGATATTAAACATGAATATTAAAAAGATCACCCGGGTGGGTATAAGTAAAGCGAAAGTTAAATCCAATTTCAAGAATTTCAATGAAGAGTTCGGCTAATCTTTTATGAATTACCGCCCAATTTTGATCTACGGTGATCGCGGATTCAGTTGGCTAACACGTTGGTCATCATTTATGTTCTGACAATCGTTTTTAAATCGCTTTTACCACTTATGAACTCCACCACGGTATAAACAAAAATCGCCATAAACTAAGTTCATCAATTTAAATGCTTCGGTTAAAGTTTAAACATTTTTAAAACAATAGTTAATATTGGATCTTTGTTCGATGTACATTTTTGTACATACTTCCACTTCAGATGCAATAACTTCGCTTTCAGTCCACCGAATTTCATGAAATTTTTACTAAAAATCAGGTTTTTAATGCATTAAGTCACATAAGCCACAACCAAATGCCCTATTTGGAAAGTGCAGTTGACTTTAAAAAACATGTAATACTAAACTGGCATAAAAAATTTTTTAAAACCCCCCCCCATGACCAAGTTCTGGCTACGCCCCTGCCTTACTATATAATTTCTTGTTTCCTTTCTTCATATCTACTGGATGGTGCAAAAGTTGTCACCCAGTGTTCTTTGGCTCTAATTGGTTTATGAATGAATGAATGAATAGAGTGCAATAAATCCTTCCTATTCATTCATTCATTAATTCATTCATAAACAAATTAGAGCCAAAGAACAGTGGGCGACAACTTTTTTGCCACCCTGTATGACTGCCTTTAGAAGATTATGAGGAAATTATAGGGATGCAATTTTTAAGGTAGTTAGAAAAATATTTCGTGAATTGAGTTATGGAAAAAAGTCAACCGTGAGTTGTGACTCTTTTGTATTTAACGTCGGTTTCCATGTACGCACATTGCTGTTGCATGGTGTAAATCGCTTTGAAGCCCTAAACAAATTTATGTTCTAGGCGTTCAATCAACGCTGCGCACTCATCTCGCAATTATTTATTCATACACTTTGAAAATATACTTTTTGAAAGTGACTTCTGGACTAAAAACAAAAAAATTATTTGAAAAATTCACAATAATCTCTCTTTTTAAAAAGGATTTTGTAAAAAATAAAAAACAACAAACTGGATTACGAATGTGTTCGGTTTTTCAAGAGAGTTTGGTTTTAAAGAGAAATTTGAAGAAAATAAAAAAAACAATCATTATTATGAATGTGTTCAGTTTTTTAAGAGAGTTTTGTTTTTAAAGAGAAATTTGTAGGAAATAAAAAAAAACAATTACGATTATAAATGTGTTCGGTTTTTTGAAAGAGTTTTGTATTTAAAAAGACTTTTGTAAACAAATAAAAAAAACGATCACAATTATGAATGTTTGGTTTTTTCAAAGTTTTGCTTTTAAAACGACTTTTGTAAAAAAATAAAAAAAACAATCACGATTTTGAATTTGTTTGGTTTTTTAAAAGAGTTTTGTTTTTAAAGAGACTTTTGTGAAAAATACAAAAAATACATTCACGATTGTAAATTTGTTCGGGTTTTTAAGAGAGTTTTGTTTTCAAAGAGACTATTATAAAAAATTAAAGAAATGCAATCACGATTATGAGTTTGTTCGGTTTTTTAAGAGAGTATTGTTTTTTAACAGAATTTTGTAGAAAATAAAAAAAACAATCTCGGTTATGAATGTGTTTGTTTTTTTTTAAATAGATTTTTGTAGAAAATAAAGAAAAACCATCATGATTATGAATTTTTCGGTTCTTTTAAGAAAGCTTTGTTTTTAAAAAGACTTTTGTAAAAAATTTGAAAAAAACAACAATAATGAATGTGTTTGGTTTTTTAAGAGAGTTTTGGTTTTAGAGGCTTTTGTAAAAAATGAAAAAAAACAATCACAATTATGAATTTGTTCACTTTTTCAAGAAACTTTTGTTTTTAAAGAGACTTTCGTAGAAAATAAAAAAAACATCATAATTATGAAATTGTTCGGTTTTTTAAGAGAGTTTTGTTTATAAAGAGAAATTTATAAAAAAAAATAAAAAATACAGTCACAATTCTAAATGTGTTTGGTTTTTTAAAAGAGTTTTGTTTTTAAAGAGTTTTGTAAAAAAAATGAAAAAAAACAATCACAATTATGAATGTGTTCAGTCCATCCAAAAAATTTGTTCCATACGATCAGACCAGAGTGCATCCTTTTTAAAAATTGAATTGAGTTGTGTGTGCAAAGTAAGAAAACTCAAAGAAATAAAACATGTTTGGTTTTTTGTTTTGTATTTCATCCAATTTCTTTAAAATCTTTCATTTCTTTATTTCAATAATTAATAATAATAATAATATAATAATAATAATAATAATAATAGTAATTAATCATAAAATCATTAAAATATTTAAAATTATATTTATATTGTTGCTGGGAGCAGAGTTTGGGGGGGGGGCAGGAAAACAATACTAAATACACACAAACGCCAAAAACTATCGATTGATCATCATCATTAACGCAAAGTTCTTTTAAAAACTATTTAAAGTATAAACAAAAAGTCACAAAAAAACAAAATGCAGAAAGTTTACTTTGCTTAACTTAACTTACGCATACATACAGAAGAAATCAAGGGAATTAATTACATAAGTAAACTAAAATTTTTCAATGCAATTTGCTTGTTTCGTTTGTATTTGTTTTTCATTCTGGTTTTCGGTTACATTTTCAGTTAGCGTTAACTCATGCAACTAGCAAACACACCACACTCAATGGGACGAGGGGGGAATTAAACGTAAATTAAATTATCATTTGCTTTAATTTAGTTTAATTTAGTTAAATTTAGTTTAGTTTAAGTGATATTTAACATTATAAAGCAAGATTGTGGGTAGGGCATGTACATACACAAATGTATTCATACTGTGGAAATTAACTAATTTTTACCACGAAATTCATTCTCGATTCGCTTCTCTTTTAATAATTTACAATTGAAATTTAGTGTTTTTTGTTGAAGCTTTCGCCGCACAAAAAAAAAACAGCTGCCGCGTATTGTTTAAAATTTTTTATACACATATAAAATCTTTTTATTTGGATCACACTGTGACGTGCATCAACAAACAAAAATTTACAAAACTTTCGAAAAAAAATTGCAAATTTGCGGCGCAGATCCAACAAAAAAAGATGCAGCTGGAAATTTTGCTTGAACGGGATTTTCGTGCTGCTGCTTCTTCTTCCATACACTTCTCTCTCTCTCTTAGTCGTTTAGTAGTTTTTGCCGTCTGCTTCAATTTTTTATTCTACATACATTTTTTGTATTTGCTTGTTTTACTTTAACGCATTTGTGTGGTCTTAAGTATTTTTCTCTCTTTAGTTTTTAAATAAGATTTGAAAATGTGTTTTCGCTCATTTTTTTGTTGCTTTTCACTTTTGCGGCTCTGGAGCGGCCAAAGTGCAATTTGTGTTTATTTTTTTAGTTTTCTCTGGATTTTCTTTGCAAGATTTATTTACCTGTCAACTCTTGTTCTTCTTCTTCTTTTGCTGCTTTTTTACACTTAAAACAAATCATATTTATTTTCTCTTTTTAAACTTTTGCTAGTATGTGTACGTGTGTGGGTGTGTATTTGCTTGTGTTTGTGTGTGTGTGTGTGTGTCGGTCTTACATTTACATAAATTACATTTTAATTTATAAATTAATGGTTGATTCCTCTCAACTTATAAAGTATACACAAGTAGTTTCTTTAAATTGTTGCTTTTGTTGTTGTTTGTTGTTGGTTGTTGGTTTTTTTCCTTCATATTTCTTTTGTTGCTTTTACAGTGTTAGAAATTGTTCAGCGTGTGTGGAGATTTTGCCAAACTTTGGCTCCCAGTACGCATTCTTGCACCTTTGCTGATCTACTGCTTTTGTTGTTGTTGTTGTTGTTGTTGGGGGGATAGTTGGCGTGCGCGCCTCTAAACTATTCAAGCATTAAAATAATATCATCGCTCTTGCAGTTATTTAGTATAATTTGCTATTTAATCGTACTTGGGATATTGCCACAATTTATTTGAATATTTTTCAATTTGTTGGTTGTTTTGCTCATTTGTTGGTTGATGTGCGGCGCCCAAAACGCCCAAATCACCTCAACTAAGGAGATCATCTTTGATTAGCGCATTTATTGTAGTGGTTGTTGTTGCTGGTGGCGCTCTGATATATTTTAAGTGTTTAAATTTGACTAAAATTCACTTCAAGACGTGGTCAAAAATTCAAGTTTTAAAATTTCTAAGAATGTATTTTGAAAACAAATTTTGTATTTTGTGATTGAAAACAAATTAAAAAATTAAAAAATGTTAAATGTGTATTTTTTTCAAACTCAAAAATCAAGTTATTTTTTTGTATGGATACAAGTAAAAAGTTTTCAAAGATTGGAAATTTCGAAATTTCTTTGAAATTGAATAAAAAAAATGAAATTCAAAATTAGAAAAATCAAATTTTTGACAGTTTTTTATTCAAAAAAAATAATTTAAAATAAAAAATATATTTTAGAATAAATTAAAAATTCACAAAATAAATGGTTACAAACAAAATTTTCAAAATTGACAGTTAATGAAACAGGATAAGTTTGAATAACAAAAATTAAAATTGTAAATTAAAAAATAATTAAAAAATATTAAATTTTGTTTGAAAAGAAAAAATTAATTTTCTTTAAATGAAAAAATTAAATTGTGTTAATTAAAAAAATGTATATGTTAATTAAACAAAAACAATTTAAAAACACAATAATCAAAATTGACAGATAAGGAAACAAAAATAGTTAACATTTCAAAAACTAAAATTGTAATTGCAAATTGCAAAATTAAATTGCAAGTTAAAAAAAAAGTTACAAATTTTGAAATTATTGTTAATGAGAAAAAATTGTTTTAGTATTATAAAAATATATGTTTAATGAATTAAAAATCAAATAACAAACAAAAAAAACAAAAATTTCACAAATACAAATTTCAAAAGTTACAGAATTAGTTTAATACTTCCAATTTGAATTTTTCAAAAAAGTGCAAATATTTTCAAATCTATAAAACCGATGTTCGTGGTTTGAAATGTTCCATTATAATTAATATTTGAAAAATTAAATTTAAATTTGTTTTTGAATTTGAAAAAAATGACACATTCTTTTTAATTTTGTTTGAAATTTTGTAAAAGTTTTTGTATCTTATGGATAAAATCTAGCTGCCAAGACGCTTGCACGGAGTTGTGTAGCATTAAGTTGTTGTTGTTGTTCTTAGAATTCTTGTTACTTAGAATTTATAGTAAAGTAATTCAAGTTTTTTTTCAGTTTTTTTTTTTAAATAAATGATCACAAATGATGCGTAAACAATGTTTTTCTATGCGCAAGTAGTTGATTTTCATAGGGTTGCCAACAACTTTTACAAAAACACTTTTCGCTTTCTGCTTAAAAAAAATTCAGTTTTGATTTTTGACAAAAAGTAGTTTCATTTTTTAGTAGCCAAAAGTTGTAGTTTGTAGCAGGTTTGAATTTTTCAAAATTAATTTTTTAGTATTTTTAAGCGCAGATTTCGTTTTGTTTTTGTTTTTAATGTAGAGTTTATTTTTTCAACTCTTAAAATTCTGTGTTTTTTTCTCTTTATTGTTGCAGTGCTGCCGAAGTTTGTTGCTGCTGATTTGGATCATTGAAAACTGTAAAGAAAAAAGGAATTATTGAAGGTTGAATGATTAGAATATAATTTAAAGGAAACTTTCAATAGTAAGTTGTAAAGTATGAATTAAAAACTGTTTGAGGGACATATCTACATACATATATTTATTTTGCATAAGAATAGAAAAATACGTTTTGTAAGGAAATCAAATCAAATCAATTAAGAAATCTTTGAAATGTCACCTAACCCATTAAAGCCGGGTACCAGTTCCGCCCATACGATTTTGATAAAATTTCATACACGACCTGGAATTGACCCAAAATGATCAGAAACAATTTCAGCTTTATATCTCTGCACGTTGCTGAGATATTCATTAGGTATTTTGTACCCATTACACAGCAATGGTAGCTTTTTTCCATACTTTTTAAAGTGATCAGCTAAACACGTGAACAAAAGATGTATTGTTTACAGGTGAGTTAGGAGGCAGATTTTTGTGAAGTTCTAAGGCCACTACGTTTCGCCACATTTTCCACCTCCGGAAAATTCACAATTTTTGGAGTCTGGTAGCTCTAGCTAGATGGCGGAATTTTAGGGTGACCTCTACTAGACTAAGGTAGTTCCATCTTTATCCCAACCATCCCTATCAATGATTTTGAGATATCTCTACCACGAACTTTTCTGTGATTTTTTTAAAAAGTCATGGTAAATTTTTACCCATTAGGCAGCAATGGGCTAATCAAACACTGAAGCTGTGTGGTCTCAGTGTGTCCTGTAGACTTTGAAAAGGAAGTAAATAGGTTCAATGAGGTTCAAAGGCCGCGTATTGTAAGACAGAATTTTTACTCGAAGCATTATAACAAGTTCTAAGTACCCACCAGAAAGAGTCAAAGTCCTCTATCACTCTTTTCCTTTCGAGTCTTAAGCACAATGGGCTATCTAGCCTGGATACTTGAAAATTTTGACCCCTAGGGTTAATTTTCTCGGCTACCCTCATATTCCGTTCCATTCCGTTTCATACTCCTAAGAGTTCTCCCCTAATTAAACATCTCTAGCCAACTTACTTCATTAGAAACGAACTTACTTGAGAAATTCAACAAATTACATACTAACTGTCCATTTGATTTGTTAGTCACTTAAATTATTAAATTTTAAAAATAATCTATTAATATTTTAATAATTAGGAAGTTTACTGTCGTAAGATCCTAGGTGGGAAGAAAGGTAGGAATACGTCCAGGAGGGAAGGAAGATAGAACCAATGAATGGAAGACGATCGAGGTACAGAGGGAGGACAGACTAATTAAACATCTCTAGCCAACTTACTTCACTATGAAAAGAACTTACTTGAGAAATTCAATAAATTACATACTAACTTCCTATTTGATTTGTTAATCTCTTAAATAAATAAATTTAAATCTTAATTAAATAAATAAATAAATCAACATTTATGCATTGATTACTTACATTGATTGCGAAAAATACGCAGTTGCAAAAGTGTTGAATTTGTAAAAGACAGGAACAAAAGTGGGAGTAGACATTCTCTGGTACAAATCAAATACTTGAAGACATCTCACATCGGGTTTAGATATATTGAACAAAGTGTGTTGAAGAGTTGCATTTTTGGGTGAATATTTTTGCAAATTGTTAGAGTTGAGCTGTTGCGCCAAAGTTTTAAACGCTGTTGGCTGTTCATCGAAAGATGATCCTTAATCCTGAATCAAGGTTACTTTTTGTTTCTCCGTTGTTGTTGTAATTGTCTCCATTTTCCTCTATGGCTGTTCATTGGGTGTCGAAGAGTTGCATTGGCCATAACGGTGCTGTGATAATTGGGTTGTTGCTGTGAATTGGGGCGCATTTATGCTACGATTTTGCTATGAGGATTTGGGCGGCACCGTGGCTGCGGTCGCTTGCTGCTGCTGCTGCTCGGCGCCGGCCGCCGCTGATTGCTCCTCCTGGCTGGCATTTTCGGTCCATTACAAATGCTGACCATAATACTCGGCGGGTGGATAGTGTGGGTAGCCTTGATGGAAGCCGGGATCGCCAGGTGGACGATGCATCATATGCGCCTGACTGTCCATCATGTAACCCATGGCGTCGTGGCCGTAGGCGGAGGGTCCCGCATGCGGCGTGTACACTATGGCAAAAACAAAATAAAGCAGAGTGTTTTTTTTAATTTAAAGTGGAAGCAGTGGATGGGGAAAAGTGCGCTATGGGTGAATATGTGTGCTTGTGTGCACTTGTCACCGACACACAATGGCGGTGGCTTATATTGCCGCGGCAGCTTATAAATTTTCATTTGATGTGGCAATAAGGAAGCGCGTCATCATTAAAGCGTCGCGCAGCCGAGTGCGCCGGAGCCATAAAACATGCGCTTTATGCGCCGACAAAAACACAGCTTCGCTCAACACAATTCGCAAGCAGATCGCCAAGGATGCGCACAAACGTGCGACGGCGGCGAGACGTGTGCAAATGTCATTGTTGTTAGCTGCAAGGATAATGCAATTTTGCCGCATAGAACTTGTGTGTGTTTGGGTCGCTTTATTTTTTTGCTATACTTGCACAGCTGCAACGTTGCCATTTATGCGCCAGCAGCCCGTTGACGTTTTGCTCGAGCACTGCGCGTTTCTTTTGCATTTGAAGCGCGCAACATCAGCGCAGCGTCATTAATCAAACGCTCAAGTGTTGTAATTTCAGCGTGAAAGCAGGATTTTTTTTTGCGAAATTTATGTCGACATTGTCGACGAAGAAGCTGCGAAGCTTTCGCGCTTTTGCAACGCCTTCAATTCGACTGATGCGAGTCTGGTGTGGCAAATCTCTGCGCGTGCATTAAAGTTGCTGTGTGTACATGTGTTTGTATGTGTGTGTGTGTGTGTGTGTTTTGATGATATATAAGTTGTTGTTGTGGGAAAAATTGATTGTACTGAGTTCAATAGTTACCTGCACGGTTTGATTGATCGATCATTGGCTGCACAATTCTTCGCCTCGCATTGATAAACCTGAAAATAACAAAAGAGAGAAAGAGATTTTTTCGAGTCAAATATTTGCAAATTATTTTATAATAATTTTTTCGGAAATAACTGTTAGTGCTTCAAAGATGCAAATGTAGGGGAATCTGTTAACAATTACAATGCAAATTGCCCTCGTTTTTCAGACCCTTTCAAGTGTCTCAGTTACAAATGAATACTGCCAATGAGTCCCGCCATAGGTTCATTCCTCAGAACGGGCCTCTTAGTCAGTGTTGCCAGATAAGGAGATTTCCTACTAGATTTAGGAGATTATTGGCCTTCTAGGAGAATTTTTAGGAGGAGGAATTGTTTAGGAGAAAGTTTAGTAGATTTATATTTCATGTTAGGGGATTTTTCGAACCCTTAGTGAATTTTTGGCAGATTTTTGGATAACGAAGTATAATGTATTGGGAATACTGGCAACAAAAAATATTTTGCCAGGTTTTTACTGGGGAAAGTTAAAAATTTAAAATTTACGTCTTAGGCTTCTATGTGGTTATATTAGCAACATTCCATAAGACATTTTTTAATTTGTATACTCGGACCCTGTATTTTAGAGTGTTTTTCTATGAGATCAACCACATCGTTGTGGCTGTAATAATTACTTAAACATAAAACTTTTTACGCATAACGAAAATTTGAATATTTCTTCATTTACTTCAGCCAAAATAAAAAAAAAAAAGTATCTAAATTGAAAGAAAACGTCAAATTAAAAAGTTCTCTAATTTTTTCTGCTTCATCTTCCTTTACTATGTCAAGATCTACCATTAAAAAATGTGTATACTCCTCTTTTTTAAACTTAAATATTCAGTTTATTAATTTCGTATTTTTCCTAAAACTTCAAACTATGCTAAAGACCAACAAAAAATGTATTCTTGCAACCATAGAGGATGCAGACGTCCACAAAATAGCATGTTGCCATGTGGCAACAAAATAGCGAAAGGGTTTATAGTCAAAGCACCCTATTGTGTTAAACATTTGTAAGCTTACAAAATGTAAGCTCGTTCTATCTCATTCTCACTTATTGCTGTCACAATGAAATCCCCTCAAAAATGACACTTTTTATTAATTCATTTGTTATATGTTTTGTTTCTGTTAAGTTTTTGTTGCTAAGCTGAAGATGAATAAAAAAGGCTGCATTAAAAAAAATTTATGTATATATTTTTAATTTTTAGAAGAAGTTTAATTCCTTTAAAAATTATAAACAATTTTGTAGAGATTTTTTTATTGCTGTTACAATGAAATCCCCTCAAAAATTACACTTTTTATTAATTCATTTGTTATATGTTTTGTGTCTGTTAAGTTTTTGTTGCTAAGCTGAAGATGAATAAAAAAGGCTGCATTAAAAAAATTATATGCATATATTTTTATTTTTTATGAGAAGTTTAATTCCTTTAAAAGTTATAAACAATTTTTACGAGATTTTTTTATTGCTGTCACAATGAAATTCCGTCAAAAATGACACTTTTTATTAGTTTATTTCTTATATGTTTTGTTTCTGTTAAGTTTTTGTTGCTAAGCTGAAGATGAATAAAAAAGGCTGCATTAAAAAAATTGTATGTATATATTTTTATTTTTTATGAGAAGTTGAATTCCTTTAAAAAATATACAAAAAATTGTAAGAGATTTTTTTAACTTTTGGGAGGAAATTTCAGTATGTTTTTAAGATTTAGGAGACGATGAATAAAAATAGGCTGCATTAAAAAAACATTATATGTATATATTTTTATTTTTTATGAGAAGTTTAATTCCTTTAAAAAATAACAAAAAATTTTAAGAGTATTTTTTAACTTTTGGGAGGAAATTTCAGTATGTTTTTAAGATTTAGGAGACGATGAATAAAAATAGGATGCATTAAAAAAACATTATATGTATATATTTTTATTTTTTATGAGAAATTTAATGCCTTTAAAAAATAAAAAAAAATTGTGAACGATTTTTTAACTTTTGGTAGGAAATTTCAGTATTTTTTTAAGATTTAGGAGAAAGTCATATCAGGCATCTGTCAGCACTGCTCTTAGTGCCAATCTAAGCCCCAACTAACTGCAATAAATTTGAACGCCGGAAACACTTTGTGCCTTACAAATAGACACCGCCAATACTGAAATATTTCGCCAAGAGCACAGTTTGTTTTTTTGTTTTGCAAAAATCAAAATATTCCACGCATTGTTTTATAAATTATTTATGAAATTTCTTTGTAATCGTGCGGCTGCTGCACTGAACGCGCTTCTCATACGCTGGGAATAAGTTATAACTTGCGGTAATAAGAGTGCAAAGAGATCGGCCGCAGCCATGGCCCGCATCACAATCAGCCGCAATCAACAACACACAATTCGTCGTCAGCGCCGTCAGCGCGTCACAAAGACACTGCCAGAGCCAGAGCGGATTTTGTTATTATGATTATTGGTAATAAATACAAGCAGCAATAATAAGCTGCATTTTCAAGTGCGGCGCGAAAGGGATTTTCAAGTAAAATAATGATAAAAGTAAAAATGCCGCCAATTGCGCTGATTTGCAGCACAATAAAGTCGAGACGGAGACACAGACGCACACACACACATGCATACACAACGGGTGAGGGATGCTAACAATAAAAACCAAAAAACAAAAAAAATACAAGAAAAAAGTCATTGTTGTTGTATGAAAGGAAAAAAAATTACGGCACAGGACGTGGAAGCGAGTAACAAAAAAATGTGCGCCAGCTTCAAACCGCAACGTGGCCGGTGGCTGTGACTGTTGACCATTCGGGCGGCACTATTGGCGCACTAGCAACAACAACAACAATAACAATAACAACAGTAACAACCTCAACATTGGCAACGGCGGCGTGCATTTTTTTTTGGCAAGTGCAGTTTTTACAATTTGCCAACATTGCCGCGGCCAACGTTTGTAAGCGTTACAAACGCTGTGCTAGACGTTAATGCGGCTGCGACAAAGTGACTGCCGTTGCTTGCTTTCGTTTTTGGTTTTTTGTATTTGTGCTTATTTCTTCATTTCTGTTATGATTTTTGGCAACCAACAAATTGAGGTTAATGCACTGATGCGATTTTGATGCGCTCGGGCACACAAACGAACACACACACACACACACACACTCGCTCTCTGCCAGCGGCAAAAAAGTGAGTCGTTACAAAAGTAGCAAAAACGAAAATGAGACAAGAACCAACTTAGGGCAGTGTGTGCTGTCTTTTGCCTTCTTTGATTTTTTTGCCCCCTTTTGGCAGCTTTTTTTTTAAGGCGGAAATTGATGCAACGCCCCGAAATCGTTTATCAAACCAGAAATGAAATTGAACTACCAGAAGCACAAATATAGTCAGACACACACACACACACACACAGCTACTCACTCACACCATCACAGTCGCGTGCATGCATGCAGTCGAAATGGCATAAATCGATTTAGCCGTTGGCAGTGATTAGAACGGCACAGGATTTATTTGTGCTGGCCAGTTTTTTAATGAGTTTTTATGCGTTTCGAGTTGGTGCGAATGTTTTGCTGTTTAAAAGCTCATTTGATGCAATGTTGCATAGATAATGAAAGCAAAAACTGTGAGCAGCTAAAGAGTGAGTCTTGAAATTTGTTTATATGAAATGGTTTTGTTGCAATAGGCCACACATGGAACATAGTTTTAACCCTTTCGCTATTTTGTTGCCATATGGCAACATGCAAGAATAAATTTTTTTGTTGGTCTTTAGGATAGTTTGAAGTTTTAGGAAAAATACGAAATTAATAAACTGAATATTTAAGTTTAAAGAAGAGAAGTATACACGTTTTTTAATGGTATATCGTAACATAGTAAAGGAAGAAGAAGCAGAAAAAATTAGAGAACTTTTTAATTTGACGTTTTCGTTCAATTTCTTTTAAATTTTGGCTGAAGTAAATGAAGAAATATTCAAATTTTCGTTATGCGTAAAAAGTTTTATGTTTAAGTAATTATTACAGCCACAGCAATGTGGTTGCTCTCATAGAAAAACACTCTAAAATACAGGGTCCGAGTATAAAAATTAAAAAATGTCTTATGGAATGTTGCTAAAATAACCACGAAGAAGCCTAAGACGCAAAATTTAAAATTTTAACTTTCTCAAGTAAAAACCTGTAGCGAAAGGGTTAAAACGAAATACAAGTAACTAGTTAGAAACTAGAAACTTGAAACCATGATTTTGTCCTTCCTTCAGTACTTGTCTGAGGCACTTTGAACAACGGTGGAAACTCACTAAAATATATAAAAATTTTATAATTTTTTTAAGATTCAGAAAACTCATAGCATGAACAATACGACCTATTATTTCTTTAAATTAAAAAAATAAGACACTTTCAAAAATTTAAAAATTTAATGCCCACTTCTACTGTTTGAATTGTCGCTTCATTGCCTAACAACCACTTTCGTTAGCTAAAATATATAAAAATTTTATAAATTTTTTTAAAATTTGTTTCAGAAAACTCATAGCATGAACAATACGACCTATTATTTCTTTAAATTAAAAAAATAAGACACTTTCAAAAATTTAAAAATTTAATGCCCACTTCGACTGTTTGAATTGTCGCTTCATTGCCTAACAACCACTTTCGTTAGCACTAACCGCTTAAATTAAAATTATAATATAAAATTTCGCCCTTAAAGCAGCAACGCTTTAAAGCACCCATACATTGCTACATCGTTGAGCTGAGCTAAACAGCTTTCGGAACGCCCAGCATGCCCAACAACAAATCGGCCATTGCCAGCGCCATTTCGCCTAATCGCGCGTATGCAAAACACTTTAATTTGCTTTCAAATCCTCAAAAACCAATCCAATTACACATAAATCATTTTAATTAGCATACCCCCATCGACAACAACAACAACAACAATAACAACAACCCCTAACAAGAGCGAACGCGCACGAAATAAACTCGTAGACACCCTTCGCAGCATAAGGCGCCATTTTTATGTGCCTGCCAACGACCGACATTTGCACGACGACGACGAAAGTGGCACCAACAAATTGCAATGCAAAGCGGCTTAGTCGAACGTCCAGCCAACGCGTACGCAGCCTCTTTTTGCCCACACACACCCAGAGAAAAGTTGCCATCACATCCACCTTAGAATTCGCCGTGTGCAGCAACAAATCAAAAATATTACCCTCACACACACACACACACACACACGTGCGTATAAATTCAACACCCCCACAGGCACTACGCGAGATATTGTTAGGTTTTTGTTTATTTCGGTAAAAGCTGGCAGAAAGCAGAAGTCATGCCATTTCATTCGGTTTTGCTAACGTTCGTCATTTGTTTGACGGCAACGAACCAATGGTGCTTGAAGTCTGTCTGTCTGTCTGGATGGCTGGCTGGCTGGTCTGTCTGTCGTATAAGTATACCAACACAGAGATAGAAGCGCTATAGCTGCTGTTGACACAAAGATGCTGTGCGCACACACTAACTCGCCCACACACACACACACGCACACAAACACTCAAGTAAACATGGATTTTGAGTATTTATGCACAGACAATGAAATTCCATGACGTGGGTGGCATTCAACGGCGAGTGGTTGGCCGTTTTCGTTGTTCCACATCTACAACAAAAATAAATAGTTCAATATTTACATTTACATTTATAGTTACAGCACAAAGACGCACAAAACATTAGATTTCGCTGGATTACAACATGCGACAGCAATTTTTACATGCGAGAGAAAAATTAGTATAAATATGAAAGTAGCAGAAGGAGAAGTTAATCCAGCGAAATTATATTCGATTGGTCATAGAAATATTGGCGGAGATTCTGGAAAAACGAAGCTAGTACGAGACAAGTTGAGAGAATCTTCGTAAAACATTTGTTCAGCGTATCTCCCTACAGATGAAAGCTCCTATTTACATACTTGTAACATATCAAGATAAATCTGGCCTGTTTACAATACATTAGGACCGAATAAATTTAAAATGAAGCGTGCAAAGCAACCTGTGACTCTTTTCAAAAATTTTAAATTGGCGAAGCAACCGTGATGTTTTATATTTATATTGTATATTTTTTATGTTTGTCATGAAATAATTAGTCGCGAAACGGGTTCTGGGAAAAAATGTGTGTTTAATGACTCCAAAGATTGCGCTCTCCTGAAAGCTGAAACGCTGGGTCGAAGTGCAAAATCTTGCAGACAGTTAGCCCAAAATATGAAGTAGACAAGAATACAATTAAAAAATATTTACAATTAATGGACATTCAACGCAAAGCAAAAAAATCGGCTCCGTATAATACCCAAAAACAATTAAAAATCATCAAAACCAGATTAGGAAAACTTTCGAAACATTATTTTGCACCCAATTCTGAGCGTTGGGTGTAGGGTTTCATTTTAGGGTCAGTTCCGTCCACAACATTCGAGCCAACTACCATTTGAAACCATTTTTTCTATACTTAATTTTTGAAACAATCAGATATTTTAGGAATTTTGAACCTCCAAAACTGCGCCACTGGATGTGTATATACATGGATGGACTGCAACTGCAAGACTCAGAGTGAGAAAAAAAAACAATCTTTCCATCATCCTCTACCTGGAGCGATAATCTGAGTGAGCTCTCTAGCGTTGAGCTCCGGAAAATAGATTTCTTTTTAAAGAAAACGCAATGGATATATATATTTTTTTATCAACCTTATCTGACTGAGCTCTCTAGAAAAGTTGAGCTCCAAAAAAAAATATTTCTTTTTAAAAAAAACGGATGGATATATAAATCTTTCTTATCAATTAAATTTGACTGTGCTCTCAGACAAGTTGAGCTTCGGAAAATCTATTTATTTTTAACGAAAACGAAATGTATGTAGAAATTTTTCTAATTAACCCAACCTGACTGAGCTCTCTGAAAAACTTGAAGTCTAAAAAAAATTATTTCTTTCCAAAGAAATCGAAATGAAACCTTCTAATCAACTATTCAACAATCTCCTCTTTTCCGTCTTTTAACCTGTAAGCTTTGTACTCATACAAGCTTCATACAAGAAACTAACCTAAAATTATCTGAAGACTCAAATTTCTAATCAATCCATTTCTCCTTTCCGTCTTTTCACCTCTAAGTTTCGTACTCATACAAGCTTCATACAAGAAACTAACCTAAGATGATCTGAAGATTCAACCTTCTCATCAACCCATTCCTCTTTTTAGTCTTTTAACCTGTAAGCTTTGTACTCATACACGCTTCATACAAGAAACGAACCTAAGATGGGCTGAAGACGCAACCTTCTAAGTTAACCATTTCTCTTTTCCGTCTTTTAACCTGTAAGCTTCGAACAAGAAACTAACCTAAGATGATCTGAAGATGCAACCTTCTAACCAACCCATTTCTCTTTTCTGTCTTTTAACCTGGAAGCTTCGTACTCATTCAAGCTTCATATAAGAAACTAACCTAAGATAAGCTTTGTACTCATACAAGCTGCATACAAGAAACTAACCTAAGATGATCTGAAGATTCAACTTTCTAATCAACCTTTTCCTCTTTTTAGTCTTTAAACCTGTAAGCTTTGTACTCATACAAGCTTCATATAAGAAACTAACCTAAGATGGGCTGAAAACACCTCAGTATTCTACCAACCTTAAACTTCTGTTAGTCTAGAGAACTTGTCTCACTAAAAAGAAACCAGAAAAGAACCTTGTTAGGTAGTCTGATGGGTCACTATGAAAATGGCACCCAAGCAAGAACCCAAAGTTCTTCCTAATGAATTTTGTGGTAACTTTATGGACGGGCAAAAGGAAGAAACCACAATTCACCTTCTATGCACTTGTCCTGGATTATCTAGAAGAAGAAACACTCACTTGGGCAACTTCTTCTTTGACAATCTAGGAGATCTGGCCAATAGGGCTATTCACAATCTCCTAAGCTTTGTAAGTATCTTAAAATGGTTCAATGAATGAGCGAACTAAATTTAGATTGATTGTGGTATCACAAAGCTGTACACCCAAAAAGATTCTACTATCTTAATAGTACATGGACTGTGATTTAAATACAAATACAAAAACAATGGGACTTTGAGGCCTAAATGGGCCACGTTTAAAGGCAGGCACTCCTATCTACCTACCAAGTCAACAAAATTTTTAATCAAAATTTTGAAATCTCTATTGGAGCTAAACAAGTTCTGTAGTTCATATCAAAAGGCCACTGAAGCACAAATTGTCATTAACTGATCCTATGGGAATCCTTTTACTAATGATGCTTGAACTAAGTATTGGACAAAAAGGGTTTTACTATGTGGTCTACTTAACCCTTTCGATACAGGTTTTTACTGGGGAAAGTTAAAATTTTAAATATTACTTCTTAGGCTTCTATGTGGTTATATTAGCAACATTCCATAAGAAATTTTTTTATTTTTATACTCGGATCCTGTATTTTAGAGTGTTTTTCTATGAGAGCAACCACATCGTTGTGGCTGTAATAATTACTTAAACATAAAAATTTTTACGCATAACGAAAATTTGAATATTTCTTCATTTACTTCAGCTAAAATTAAAAAAAAAGTATCTAAATTGAAAGAAAACGTCAAATTAAAAAGTTCTCTAATTTTGTCTGCTTCTTCTTCCTTTACTATGTCAAGATATACCATTATAAAACATGTATACTTCTCTTCTTTAAACTTAAATATTCAGTTTATTAATTTCGTATTTTTCCTAAGACTTCAAACTATTCTAAAGACCAACAAAAAAATGTATTCTTGCAACCATAGAGGATGCAGACGTCCACAAAGTAGCATGTTGCCATATGGCAACATAATAGCGAAAAGGTTAAGCAAATTCCTACAATGTAAATGGTTTTAAATAATAAGAATTTAGCAGGTCGATGGATAGGTTTCTACTAGTTTCTATGAAAATTGGTGAGCAAATATTCTAGTGTTAAACAACTTTTAATTCAGCTTTAACCCACCTAAAGTATTTTCTTTTAATTTAATACATAATTTTACATATTTTTATTCATAGTATTAAAATATTTTTCATCGACTTCTTCTCTTAATTAGTACACCATAAGCCAAATATTAATAAAATTTCATATGAAGGAAATTTGCAGCATTTCCACGCTAAAACCGTTTATTGGTTTTCGTTTTTATATGGCCATATTTTTTTTGTTGCTGTTGTTATCTTTGCAAGCAAAAAAAAAGTACGAATGGAAAATTTCTGTTTTTTTTTTCATTTGCTTAGAAATTACAGTAAGCAAAAACTTTGAAATGTTTTCTCGCTTCGTTTTGTTTGCATTACGAAACAAAGAAATTAAGAAAATACTTTGTCGAAACCTTAACAAACTTTTTCGATTATAATTCTTGCGCCAACAACGAAGCACACCCACACACACACTTACACACAAATTGCCATTTTACCCTCTTCAAAGAATTTTGGAATTCGCTGTCTTTTGTGAATGGAAGAAAAAATGCTGCACAGAAAAAATTTAAAGCAACTCCCCAAAGTTTCGGCGCGCCACCCAACAACGACTTCGATTGCACTCACGCCCGCCGACGCGGCCATTACGGCCACCTTTCGCTTAAGCCGCATCATATTGGGTGCTAATGGCCGTTAGTTGGTCATTTAAATTCTTTCACTCCCGCCCTCCCTCACCCCATCCACAGAGTCATCGCTCTGACTCTGCTTCGGCTGGACCATTTTCACATTTATGTGTGTTTAGTTAATTCTATTCCATTTTGCGCTGACGAGCGGCCGGCAAGGGGGTGTGGCAGCCCGAGTGGCAAGCGGCAAGTGGCAGTGGGCGGCCAAATAAATATAAATTTAGCCAAAAAGTAAAACACATTCCGCGCCGCTGTTGCGGAGCCCACTTTTGCGCCTATAAATATGCCACGCTTTTGCCGCGCAATTCCCAGCGGATTTGGCAGCGGCGTCTCGCTTTCTCGACGTTGGCCATTCGGCCGTGTGTTCATTCTTTTGCCACAGTTGTGCGCTTTCTTTCTTAAAGAAAGCTTGCGACAAGCAAATTGCCGAGGTGTCAGGCAATAAATTACCAAAAGTGTCTACCTTCTGTTTTGGATTTCCATTTGCTTGCTTGCCCGCTTTCCATTTTGCCTTTGTGCACTTTGTGAACGGAGTTGCAATTGTATAGTGTTGTTGTTGTTGTTGTTGTTGAGCATTATGAGGTGTTGCGGAAATGCGGGCACTTCTTTCCGCTTTGCGCTTCGTTTCCTGCGTGCGCGGCATTAAGTGTGGCGCGTAAATTTGGCTGCGTGCAGGGCGGCAACGCTTCGAGCTGCGAGTGCGTCGTCTTCGAGTCTCGGTTGGCTTTCGATACTCGGCATTGCGTTGCGTTGCGTTAGTGTGCTCGAGCGAGCGCAAAATTCAATTTAATTGTCGCTGCGTCCGAGCGGAAAGTTTGCTTGCGCAATTTTAATTGAATTGTAAACTAACGAAATATTTGCGTTTAGCAACAAACATACTAACAAACAACAACACTAGAATAAAAACAAAAAAAATTGTAACTTAAGCCGTGGCAGTGCGAGTGCACTTTGGCTGACTGCCGCATAAACCTTTCCACTTGTCAACGTTTTGCTGCATTTTATTCGATTTGGCCAACACTCGACGCAGTCTGCGGCTGTTGTTGTTGTTGCTATTGCAGCTGTCTAATAAAAAATGCAGCACTTGCATTAAATTGCAAAGATGCAAAAGCAGCATTCGGTAATGCGATGCCTTCGCAGCCTCCTTCGAATGCTCCTTCGAGTGTGCACTGTCTGTCGTTGGGGCTTGGCGCTTTGCTGCTGCGGAGCGCCAGCTTTTTTGTTGGCGCTGTCAGCTGTCAAAATGCCCAGCCTGTCGCATAATATTCAAATTTCATGATGAAGTTGTTAGTTGCTGCGAGTTGGTGTTTGCCCACAAGTCAGTCGCGCCATTCCCCTCCCTCGGAAATGGGAGTATCCCATCGAGCGGCCAAGTGGGCACGACAAGTCGTCGGTCGTCTACATTGGCGTCCGACGTGTACGCCACTAAATCTGACTCATGCCATTTGTTGTGCTTGTCACTGTTGTTGTTGTTGTTGTTCTTATCATTGTTGTTGTTGGTGTTGTTTTATTTGAAATGTTAGGCACTAAGGTGGACGCTGTGGAGCTTTGAAAATATGACAATGCAACAATGCCACAAGTTATGGACAAAATGTGCAGAGATAAAGGAAAAGATGTAAATTAATAGAAAATATCTTCGACTAACCAATAGTTTGTGTGCTTTCATTAAAAATAAATGAATCAGTGTCAGCAAAAATTGTTTGGGAATTCAGATATAATAAAATCTAAATAATATAAAATTATGTCATGAAAATTCTACATGACAAAAATAAATAAATTGTAATTGATTTAGTGATATAGTAATGTGGTTCTTTTAGTAGTTTTCAAGGTTAGGTTAGGTTATGGTGGCTGCCTCTGTAAGAGACAAACTCGAAGGCCTGAAACCCTTTCGCTATTTTGTTGCCATATTCCCGCTACTTTGTGGACGTCAGCATCCTCTATGGTTGCAAGAATACAATTTTTTGTTGGTCTTTAGAATAGTTTGAAGTTTTAGGAAAAATACGAAATTAATAAACTGAATATTTAAGTTCAAACAAGAGAAGTATACACGTTTTTTTAATGGTATATCTTGACATAGTAAAGGAAGAAGAATCAGCAAAATTAGAGACATTTTTAATTTGACGTTTTCTTTCAATTGAGATACTTCTCTTTTTTTAATTTTGGCCGAAGTAAATGAAAAAATATTCAAATTTTCATTATGCATAAAACCCTAAAATACAGGGTCCGAGTATAAAAATTAAAAAATTTCTTATGGAATGTTGCTAATATAACCACATAGAAACCTAAGACGTAAAATTTAACATTTTAACTTTCCCCAGTAAAAACCTGTAGCGAAAGGGTTAAATATGTACGCAACACATCCGAAAGGCGATTTTCAGTTTTTCTTTCACACTTGGCGGTTTTTGCCATCACCTGTCAAAAGCGCACTTGTGCGGTTTTTGTAATTCTCATCTGTTTCATGTGGATAGCGATTAGAAGTAGACGAGCGTTTCATCAGCCCGAGCTAAGATTCGAACCTAGGGCCTTGGTATGGGAAGTCAGTGCGCTACCCACTGGACTATCGAGACCGGCCTCGAATAGATTTCAAAGTAAAGCTAAGTTTTTAAAATATGAAAAAAAAGTTGCTTACACTTTTAAAGAATTAGGACAAGCAAGGATATTCAAACTAAAAAACAACTATTTTTTGGAGTTAAGGTTTTTATCCAATCGAAAAAATTAAAGTTTAAGTCAACTAAGTGCTTAGGAGCGCAGAAGTAGCCATCTTTGACCAAAAGAAGAGGAATTGCTTTCATCACACTCATCGATAGTAACTCATCAGAACTCCAGGAACTTGGTTGAGAGATTCTTATGCGTCCAACTTAAAGTTCAGATCTGGATCCAAGTGATTACTGCCTATTTGCCTCAAAAAAAGCTTGGAAAAATCAACTATTCTAGTTGTGTGCCAATAGGGACGAAGGCTTCTATGAGAGAAGCATAATGGAACTACCTTCAAAATGGCATCTGAATAGTGTTTTTGAGGCTTAAGTCTGCCCCATGGCAACGAATTATTATGGCCAGCTAAGCAAGCAAGCAAGCATCGTCCTATGGCACACACACTACAAAAGTAACACAACTCAAATTTTTTAATTTTTCAGGAAACGCAAAAAAACTGTTTTTGAGCTGAATAAATATTTTTTAAAAATAACGTATAGACGGTTTAGTAGAAAATCCCTTCAGGTTATGTTTTAGGATAAGTTACAAAGATTTTTTTTTAATTTTACACTAGAAAATCCAAAACTTTGAGTTGTGACTTTTTTGATATTTTAATTCATTAATTACCGAAATATTTTAAGTTATGTCACTTTTGCCGAACTTAATAATTATAAATGACAGTTAAAAAGTTGACAGAAATATTTTGAAAATTCGAAATTGATTTTTTTATTTGAAAATATATACTAAAATTGTCACAACTTTACTTAACATTAACTTCAACAAAAATGTAACTATTACGTCAAAAGTGTCACAATTTGAATTAGGAATCTTTTGCATTGAGCTGCAGCGATCAAAAAGCATCAGACTTCTCGACATTAAGAGAGAAAATACAGTTTTTGGCAACAGTTAACAACAACAAAATATACTAAGCTTTTGCTTATTGGTATATTTTTTGCATTGTGCACAGTATTAACACATAAACCCGAAAATTAAATTAATTAATTGAGTTGTGTCACTTTTGAAGTGGGTGTGCGATATAATGAATTGTATTCAATTTTTTTTCTTTTTTAAAATATTCTGTATTTGACTCTTTTTTAGAAAAGTTCTTTGTTTTTATTTTTAGTTTAATTTAATTTAATTTCATTTCATTTTTCTCTTTCAATAATTTCGCATTTTTGTATGACTTAATTAATTTAATTCAATTTAATTTTTCTCTTTTAATAATTTCGTATTTTTGTATGACTTGATTAATTTATTAATTTTATTTTATTTTTATTTTTTATGACTTAATTAATTTAATTTAATTTCATATCATTTTTCTCTTTCAATAATTTCGTATTTTTGTATGACTTCATTAATTTATTTATTTTATTTAATTTTATTTTATTTTTATTTTTTACATGTACGCAACACATCCGAAAGGCGATTGGCAGTTTTTCTTTCACACTTGGCGGTTTTTGCCATCACCTGCCAAAGGCGCACTTGTGCGGTTTTTGTAATTCTCATCTGCTTCATTTAGATAGCGATTAGAAGTAGACGAGCGTTTCACCAGCTCGAGCTGGGAATCGACCCTAAGGCCTCTGGTATGAGAAGCCAGCGCGCCACTCACTGGACTATCGAGGCCGGCCTCGAGTAGATTTCAAAGTAAAGCTAAGTTTTTAAAATATGAAAAAAATTTGGCTTAAACTTTTTAAGGATCAGGACAAGCAAGGATATTCAAACTAAAAAACAAATATTTTTTGGAGTTAAGGTTTTTATCCAATCGAAAAAATGATAGTTTAAGTCAACTAAGTGCTTAGAAGCGCAGAAGTGGCCATCTTTGGCCAAAAGGAGAGGAATTATATTCATCACACTAATCGATAGTAACTCATCAGAACTCCAGGAACTTGGTTGGGAGATTCTTATGCGTCCATCTTAAAGTTCAGATCTGGAACCAAGTGATTACTATCTGTTTGCCTCAAGAAAAGTTTGGGAAAATCAACTATTCTAGTTGTTTGCCAATGGGGATGAAGATTTCTATGAGAGAAGCCTAATGGAATAACCTTCAAAATGGCATCTGAAGAGTGTTTTTGAGGCTTAAGTCTGCCTCATGGCAACGAGTTATTATGGCCAGCTAAGCAAGCAAGCAAGCATCGTCATATCGCACACCCACTACAAAAGTAACACAACTCAAATTTTTAATTTTTCAGGAAACGTAAAAAACTGTTTTTGAGCTGAATAAACATTTTTTTAAAATAACGTATAGACCGTTTAGTAGAAAATCCCTTCAGGTTATGCTTTAGGATAAGTTACAAAGATTTTTTTTTAATTTTACACTAGAAAATCCAAAATTTTGAGTTGTGACTTTTTTGATGATATTTTAATTCATTAATTACCGAATTATTTTAAGTTATGTCACTTTTGCCGAATTTAATAATTATAAATGACAGTTAAAAAGTTGACAGAAATATTTTGAAAATTCGAAATTAATTTTGTTATTTTAAAATATATACTAAAATTGTCACAACTTTACTTAAAATTAACTTCAACAAAAATGTATTACGTCAAAAGTGTCACAATTTTAATTAGGAATCTTTTGCATTGAGCTGCAGCGATCAAATAGCATCAGACTTCTTGACATGAAGAGGGACCTAACTGTATTTTGGCAACAGTTAACAACAACAAAATATACTGAGCTTTTGCTTATTGGTAGATAGATGCATTGTGCACAGTATTAACACATAAACCCGAAAATTAAATTAATTAATTGAGTTATGTCACTTTTGAAGTGGGTGTGCGATATAATGAATTGTATTCTATTTTTTTTCCTTTTTAAAATTTTCTGTATTTGACTCTTTTTTAGAAAAGTTCTTTGTTTTTATTTTTAGTTTAATTTAATTTAATTTCATTTCATTTTTCTCTTTCAATAATTTCGTATTTTTGTATGACTTAATTAATCTCATTTCATTTCATTTTTCTCTTTCAATAATTTCGTATTTTTGTATGACTTCATTAATTAATTTATTTTATTTTATTTTATTTTTATTTTTATTTTTTATGACTTAATTAATTTAATTTAATTCAATTTCACTTTTCTCTTTCAATAATTTTTTATTTTTGTATGACTTCATTAATTTATTAATTTTATTTTATTTTATTTTTATTTTTTATGACTTAATTACTTCATTAGTTTAATTCAATTTCATTTTTCTCCTTCAATAATGTCGTATTTTTGTATGACTTAATTAATTTAATTCAATTTAATCTTTTTTCATTAATTTCGTATTTTTGTATGACTTAATTAATCTCGTTTCATTTCATTTTTCTCTTTCATTAATTTCGTATTTTTGTATGACTTCATTAATTTATTTATTTTATTTTATTTTTATTTTTTTATGACTTAATTAATTGAATTTAATTCAATTTCACTTTTCTCTTTCAATCATTTCGTATTTTTGTATGACTTAATTAATTTTATTCAATTTTATTTCAATTTATAAGACTTCATTAATTAATTTATTTTAATTTATTTTATTTTATTTTATTTTATTTTACTTTATTTTATTTTATTTTATTGTATTTTATTTTATTTTATTTTATTTTATTTTTATTTTTTTATGACTTAATTAATTTAATTTAATTCAATTTC
This sequence comes from Melieria picta, assembly GCA_964056695.1. NCBI lineage: Eukaryota > Metazoa > Arthropoda > Insecta > Diptera > Ulidiidae > Melieria > Melieria picta. The sequence goes on from OZ057398.1 coordinate 133,524,289, forward strand.
ACTTTTCTCTTTCAATAATTTTGTATGACTTCATTAATTTATTAATTTTATTTTATTTTATTTTTTTATGACTTAATTAATTGAATTTAATTCAATTTCATTTTCTCTTTCAATAATTTCGTATTTTTGTATGACTTAATTAATTTAATTCAATTTAATTTTTCTCTTTCAATAATTGTGTATTTTTGTATGACTTAATTAATTTCATTAAATTTCATCTTTCTTTCATTAATTTTGTAATTTTGTATGACTTACCAATTGTTAACTTGCAGTATCGTTAGGCCGGTGTCTTGCGCCAGTTGCTTTTTCTGATCCTCGGAGGGGTAGGGATGCTGTAATGAAAATGCATAAAAAAAATAAAATTATTTTTCACAAATTAACCGACTCAATTAATTAAGAAAAAACTAGTTAGCGCACAGTTAACCTCACATTTATTTGACAGTTGCTTATTGACAAATAAACTAAACATTCTCAGCGCCACCAGGCACGAGTTACTAAAGCGAAATAGATCAATCATGTCAACGGTACATTCAGCTGTCAGCACCTTTGACATTTTAATAATCAAACAGCAATAACACAACAACTACAAACTGGCACAGCTTTGACGCACATTTTGTTGCATAACGCCAACAAAAAGTGAACTGACGAACAAAAAAATTAAACAAACACAAAATGAAAAGCTACTCCAGGAAAGCAGTGAAATGAAATTATCTTGAAAACTAAACGCCACAAAATCGAAATTTTCCCTTTCACTTATCGCGCAGCTCGACACCACTTCAGAATGTCCTAAATACGCAACGTGGCGCTGGCAAAGTGCACACACACACACACACACTGCACTTACCAACAACAATGAGAAAAGTCCAAAAAAACATGTACGCCCTCATAAATCTTTGCGGCCAGTAGCCGCCAGAGTGGCGTCAGTGTGTAAACAATGTGTCCAAAAAATCATTTTGACTCGCCTGCAGCCAAGAAAAAACAACCAAATTTGGCTGGCAGCAGCAACAACCCAACTGCCGAATGCATTTTTATTTCAATTTTTTTCAAATCAAAATCAAAAAAAAAAAACCCCAATTGAAAATAAAGAAACACTTGTACAAAAAATAACAAAAACAACAACAACAACAGCAAATTAAATGAAAGCCAGCGTTGGAAAAGGAACAATTGTTGCATTGTTATCGCGCGTCCAACGCGCCGAATGCGGCATGCAGCCACGTTTGGTTGCAGCGCACCAGCGGCGACAATCTAATCGACATATCGGCCATGGCGCTTACTGCAATTCACAAATATTTACACAGATTTCGTGGTCGGGTTTTTTTCGGGCGTCGGCCGTTGGGCGCTTTTAACGAAATAAGCATTCAAGAGGCGTTTTATCAGCGCCGTGCAACGTTGTGTTGACTTGAATGCTGCTGTTGTGCTTGTTGTTGTTGTTGTTGTGGTTAGAATAAACAAATAATTAATATTGTCATTTTATTGATAATGCGTCGAGTGTGCGTTTGCCTTGGCCGGTATGCCAGACAGGCAGACGAGCGGGACCTGCCACTTGCCACTTGAAATGGTGCGCCACGACGCGGCCGCCATCCACAGTAGCCACAATAAATACGGATTAGGGCAGCGCAAACTTGCCGCACAGCCGCTGATAAGTGACGAAGTGTTTGGTCGAGGTTGTAAATCTAATAGCGAACTGACATGCGGATATATTTGAATGGTCCCGAAAGCGTCGAATTTCGTGGAGCGCTAACCCCAGACTGACTTTGCCGACTACTTTGATGCAGACAATTTGATTTCAAAAGTGATTTATTTATAACAAGAATTATTTGATGAAAATTAAGTCTAGAACAAAATCTACAACCAACAAAAAATTAATTAGAACAACCAAACAATTCGCTGCAACTCGAGCCGCTGCAGCAGCACTTTGCGTACAGCTGCCGCGGCCAACAAACACATGAAACCGTTTCCCATACACCGGAAGCCTTTGCTGTGCTTAGTCTCAACTAAATCGCAGATGCCATGCAACGTGCTGTCATTGTGTGCGTATCCGCCGAGTGCGCCACACACACACATTCACTTGGAAATTCGCTCGCAATTGCGACTGCAGACTGTTTTGATTCGCTTTGTTGTTGCGCATGCGCCGTGCGCACTTTTCAGCTTCGACTCGCTGTGCATTGTGCTTGACGGTTGGGTTTTGTTTGGTCTTTTCATTTAGACAATTGTTTTATTTCCCTGTTAGCAAACGGCGCGCAATGAATGGGTAGTGCCGCATGAAAAGGATTGTGAGCACGCGCCAGAAAAAAGGGATCAACTTCCGGCAGATGTGGGCGTTTTGTTTTTGACGGCTGCGCATAACAATGTTTGTGAGTTTTTTTCTCTTTTAGCATATGAAATATTTTTTTTGTTTTGCATGAAGGCAAATGTGATCGGACATTGTTTGTGGAATATGAAATGGGTTTTCTTAAATATTATGCAAATTATTAAGAATTTGTCAACCTTATGAAATTCTATCGAGAAATTAACCAAAACTGACCACTCAATGGGTGCGATTTAGTTTCTCTGTTTGTGTTTAACTGTCTGAAGGTTGGTAGTAAATTTTGTCCAAAAGTTTATAGTAAACATTGACTGATCTTTGGGACCTTCGAGACACATGATCTCTTGAAGGTTCTTGGGGCTAAGCATCCATGGATAATTTTTCTACGAATGGTTGTCACATTATGCGCAATTTTGTACTCGTTGATGCCAAACACTGGAATTCTATTTTTTCAGCTCTCTCGTCATCTTTTAACCATAATCTATGGATAACTTCCTTATCAATGTAGATCGATTTCGCATGTAGTCTCCATGTCCCCTAACTCATGCAGTCATTCAGCTCAGAGCCCCCATACTAGATTAAGAACTTTCTAGGCTTCACTGTCAAGAAGCCAAGCCAAAGTCTTTTAAAAAGCCAATCGAGATTGCTTAAGTTCGTAGTTCGAATCCACTTTTGATTGTGTCTTAAGCTAAGGTCCCACGATTGCCGCAAATGCGCCGATCATAGCCCGATCTGGTCGGGCATTGACTACGCAGAAATTGTCAATTGAGCAAAACGTTTTTTATTTGGATCACACGATTGCACAGTGATTCCACTCCATACAACCGCGGGACAAAATTAGAAGGAGTGGTCCGTTCTTCATAAAATACTAGTATACTAGTTAATCATGGTCTGCTGAATTGAAATATCCATTTTGTTTTTCTTAAACTTTTGTAGTTTGGCAATGCCTGAGACTTAAATTTGCAATTTTCGTCATTTTTGGTGAGCTATAGCAACGAGTGTGTTGGCTAGATTTTTCAGATTTTGCATTTAATCGGTAACGTCAACATTGATAATTGCAAAGAGTAACAGAAATTGTCTTAGGACACTCTGATTTTGCAATAAAAACGATAATAATAGACGTATGTTTTGCTTTTTTGCAGTTTTCTCAATTTTTAATGCTGATTGCATACTTTTAGGGATAAAAAACATAAATTTTGTCGAAAAATAGGTGTTTAGACCACTTTTCAAATTAAATTATTTTCTGAGATTGGAAGATATCGGAGGATGTAATTACATTATCCGCCAAAGAGAGAATGCTTCTTAAAATAAAAAAAAAAGCCAGGAACATACTTTCACATACTTTTTAGATATTTTCCTCTAAGTTTTGCCAATTTTCAGATTTTTAATTTAGAAAAATATTTTTAATTAAAAGTGATGTAAAAGCCTCAGCTTTGAAAATTTTGAGAAAACATTAAAAGCGAAAATGACCAAATCATTTCTTAATCTATATTGAAAGTTTCAGCCACTTCTTGGCAACCATGTCTTTTTACATTTTTTTTACTCAATAGACTAAAAAACAGAAAATATGTCTTTACATTTTTTTGTGAAAAAAGTTTCAACTTTGAGCCGCTTTTGCACAGACACTAATTAATTTTTTGCACAGATTTTTTGGGGTTTTCTCAGTTGGAGTTTTACCTTTCAAATGACATTAAAATCGTTAAATTCTGAGACTATAAATTTTTTGAATTTTGTCTATGGAACGAATCACTGTGGATTGCCTCAATTTCGACAAATTTTGTCGGCTCAACCTAGCGAACAGAAATATCGCACCGAACGATTTCATAGGTAGGGCACACGATTGCCCGAATTGAAAAAAAAAATTGAAATAAATTCTCAAAAAATTTCAAAGCACCGATAAAATTGTCGGCCCCTATGGTTGGTGCTCGAGTTGCCGACAAAATTCGGCTCAATTTTTAATTTTTTGTCTGGCTTCAACTGTTCACACGATTGGCGCTACAGTACCGATTTCGTTCGGCGGAACAGGAGGCAGATCGAATATTTTTGACACACAATATTTTTCACACGATTGACATTTGATTTCTTTTTAAATGCGTAAAATTTCTACGCATTGCGGCAATCGTGGGACCTTACCTTTAAGGATAACCAATTGTCAAGCAGACCTTCCAAGGTTAAAATGCCTAGATTCTTTTTCATTACCAACTCCCTACTTCATCCCAACTCTCAGCTATATAGTTCATCTGTCAGCTTGTATTTGGTTCTCTGTGATATGTCCCAACATATCCCATAGTCAACATTGAAGCCATCCTTTTGTCACTCCACAGTTTTTTCAGAGGACAGTGTCGATTGTTCCTTTTATAATTGATCTGTTAGACACACAATAGTCGGTAAGGTGATCCTTTTAAACATATTAAACTCCCAATAGTTTGTAAGATGATCCTTTTAGATCTGTTAGACACTCAATAGTCGTTAAATGATCTTTTTAGACCTACATCCTTCTCCTCCTAGATCCCATTAGACACCCAATAGTTTTTTGTATGATCCTTTTAGACCTATAAGACAACCGATATTGGATGAGGTGATCCTTTTAGACTTATTAAACACCCAGTAGTTGGACAGGTGATCCTTTTAGACCTTTTGGACAGCCGGTAGTTGGCAAACCTGATAGTTTTAAGACCTATTAGATACCCCATAGTCGAAGGTAATTCTTATAGAAAGCCAAAAATCAGAAAGGTGTTTGTTTAAGACACCCCAAAATCCGAAAGGTGCTCCTTTTCAAGCGATAGTCGGCAAGGTTTACATTTTACAATTGCTAGACACCATATAGTCGGTAAGGTGATCCTATTCCACCTAAGATCGGTATCTAAGATTATTCTGAGACTTTTTAGACACCCAATAGTCTCCCCACCCAATAGTCTCCCAAGGTAATCTTTTTTGATCTATTAGAAACCCCATAGTAGTAAGGTGATCTTTTTCGACCTTTTAGACTTCCGTTAGTTGGTAGATCCGATAGTTTATAGACCTATTAGATACCCGATAGTCGAAGGTAATTCTTCTAGACACCCAAAAATCAAAAAGATGATAGCTTAAGACACCCAAAAATCAAAAAGGTGATCCTTCTAAACCGATAATCGGGAAGGTGATCATTTCACAATTATTAGACACCCTTTAGTTAGTAAGGTGATCCTATTCGATCTATTAGATACCGCTAATAGTCGATATCTAAGATTATCCTCTTAGATCTTTTAGACACCCAATAGTCGCAAGGTGATCTTCTTAGACCTATTAAAAGCCCCATAGTAGTAAGGTAATTATTTTACACCTATTGGACACCTAATAGTCGGTAAGGTCATCCTTAAGGCCTATCAGAAACCCGATAGTCTAATCTAATAGTCTAAGATAAAGTGATCCAAGGCATCAGTCAGTAAGGACATTTCTGTCTAACATACCGACATATATTTACTCGTACGTAGTCTCAAAAATGCCCATCATTTGTCCTTCGACATGTACCTATACGCATTGACATTATTTGCCGTAGTGCAGTGAATTATTGCTAAAATTGGGGCGTACATAATGGTTCGATGTCACATGCTAAATTGGCTTTTTGATCTCTGCGGTAACTTCTTACCTCGACGGCGGCAGCAGCAGTGTCAACGTCGATTTTGGCCGTCGCATGCAAATATCATAAATTCCATTTTAATATACTCCCGACATAATTTATGCGCTGTTGGCTATTTTCTGGTCATTTTGCCAATAAACGAAACGAACTTTTCATATTATTTAACCAGCGTTTGCCAGAACATTTTCATGCCCGCCACCCAGTCACCCACATCCAATGCGGGCAATGCGGAGATCGGGGCAATGCCCAATCACCAATGTGAATTTATTAACAAGCAAACAAAGAAAATGCATTTCGAGGCGCACAGACAGCGTGCAGCAAGCACCAACACACACACAATTGTGGTACATATATTTAATGTCGAGTGAGTGTGGGTGTGTGTGAGTGTAAATCGACTGCTGGTATGTGTGTGTTTTAGCAACAGGATAACAAAATTGCATTACCTCAGGCACGGCGGGGCCAACTCAATGCCGCAAATGCCATAAGGACAACAAATACAGCACACAAATGCGACGCCATCGAAAGCTATGCAGGTGTGTGTGCAAAATGAAGTGCAGGGAGGACAAATTTGAGCGCTTGATACCCCAAATTTGATGCTTAGATGAAAGCTAATCAAATAGAATGAAGGTATCATGGCACGTTAGAAAGGGGAATTTTTAATGACTAACAAAATTATTTATTTTTCAGCTCCTTTATTATCAATCTTTTTGATTTTGATTTGATATTTTTTACAATATATTGAAGGTTTAAGGAACACAAAAAAAAATTTTGTTTAGCATATTGTCTCTTATATAGGTGGAGCTGGAGTCGCGTAGAAAAAAAACACATCCTCCATTACGGACACTTAATCTGCGGATTGGCTCGATCGATTGAAAAAAAATTTTTTTAGTTCTTTTTATTACTTTATTTTTTACAAGAATCCACCACAATATTGAAGAAAATTTTGTATTTAAAGTACTTTTTCTGTGGAAAAAAAATGAAAAACGCAGTAAATTTTTGACACTTTTTTTCAAAAAGCTCCTATCCTTTTATTTTCAGCGTTTTTTTATTTTTCTGGTGAATTCCTATGTCCGAAAGCTTAATAACTATGAATCTTTTTTGGTTTTTTGTTTCAGATTAGCCAATCCGGAGATTAAGTGTCCGTAATGGAGGATGTTTTTTTTCAATATATTGTAAAAAAATTTTAAAAAAGATTGATAATAAAGGAGCTGAAAAATAAATAATTTTGTAAATCATTAAAAATTCCCCTTTCTAACGTGCCATGATACCTGAATGCAAGACATATCTCTGCTTGATGCTGATCTGACTTTCTATTTCCATTTTCGAAACAGACCGACTGAGGTCTTAGATTAGATTAGATTTAGCTTTACTGCTTCAATCTTTATTTCTTTTTCTTCACTGTTTCTGTTAAATCCGAGATCAGAGAGTTCTAGTTCTGCTTAAAATTTCTGTGATATAACAAAAATTCTGTGATATATATTATATTCTGAATTCATATCTGGCTGCGATTCGAACATCTGTTCGTCGGGCAGTTGATCCAACTCACTTATCACCCTGAATCCCCTTTTCAAAATGCCAAAAGCGCCAATACAATTATTTCCAGAAATGCCACTACACGTACATATGTTTGTGTATGTGTGTGTAAGTGTGTGTGTCGGGGAATGTGCTTGTGTTGAATTTCAATTTTAACGTATTTTGCATAAATTGTAATATCATTGCTGTTTGTGCTTGTTTCGTGCTACATACACACACACACACACATATATAATACATACATACAAACATATGCATTGTTGTTGTGGTAATACAATATTTGTGTTAGCTATTTGTTGTTGCCATACACTTAACTACTCGTGCTTCTTCTACCTACTTCGACTTGGTGTTCTTGTTAATGTTGTGGTCCCAGTGATGGTTATTGTATTCAGCAAAGTTGTAGTTGCTTTTGTTGTTGTTGTTGTTGTTGTTACAGTTGGCATTGTTATTTAGTATAAAAGGCGTATTTCTGGCATAAGAAAACGGTAAATTTCATGCAACAAATGACAATTTCGACATGTACGACAGATACTAAACAGCAAATGGCTGCCAGCGCACACACACACACAAACACACACACACACAATACATATTAAATATATATGTTTAAATGTGTGTTGATATTGAGGGGTGTAGCAACCCGTAGGACAGGTACCAAATGCAAAATGGCCCATCCCAGACAACGCTGCGGTCGATGGAATATTGGTCGCTGGTCTCCGCTGGTCGGCTGCCGCCAAGGAGTCCGTTCAAGGAAACTGCCAATAGAAAATTGCATTTTACGCTCATGTCATAGCGTCGACCTCCTCCACACACACACACACACACACGACAGCACAGCAACAACAATAACAACTGCGTCGACAGCGAACGGCAGCGGCACGAATTGGCAGGTGGGTGCGCCTTTGCATATGCAATGAAATACGAGTGTGCGAGTAAGTAAGTAATGCAATTCCATTTCAAATTTTGCTGTATGTAGATATGTGTGAGTGTGTCTGTGTTCAGTGCAATGTATGCATTTGTATGTGGAGCGAAGAATGTGTAATGAAATGCATTCATTGCCTTTTGTACGATAGTCAAAATGACATTAGTTGAAGGCGCTGGCGCTGGTAGTGGCGGCTGGGTGTCGAATGGCGCGGCGTAAAATATGGCCATGAGTTGTGGCAGTCATTCGGTTTGGGGTTTTTGGTATATTTCAGCATATTGGCAGCTTGCATTTTAGTTGAATGCAAGTACAACAACTAAACACACAACTCATTGCCAGTACGATTGTATGTGTGTGAGTGTGTGTGTGGGAAATTGCATAGGTTAACCATTTTGCAAAGTGCCCAATTCGTGGAGATGTCCAGTGCCCAGCAGAGACTCAGCTACCTTGTTTTGGGGCTTGTCGAAGTCTTGTGTAGTTGCATAATTTACATACTTTGCATTTGAGCTGTGTTTGGTATTAGAAGGGAACATAATTTCGTTGCGTTGTCTGTGCATGTAGAAAACATAGACAAGAACAATCAATTTTCGACAAGCAATACGCAATTAAAATTATATTATTGACTGCATTTGAGGCTGATGTGAGTGCAAATAAAATAACAAATATAAAATATAAAATATTCAGCGATGATTCAGAAGCGAATCTTAACTCGTTTTGGACCGTTGTTAACCCTTTCCGGTCAATTTCCACATTTCTTGAGATACAAATTTTTCCTTCAAAATATTGACTCTTATTGAACATTTTAGCAATAAAATATAACAAAATTTAAAAAAAATCATTTTGGTTGAGAATTACAGCTTTATCAATTTTGGTCGATATATCGTACAATGGTCCGCAAAGGAGTAAAAATTCATGAATTTTTGGTTTCGGTTTTTTAAGTTTTATGAACAATACATTGATTTTTTTTATAGAAAACATAAATTATAACAACACAAAATTGAAACGTGATTTCATTTTGATCGAAAGTTATATAAATTATATATATAAACAATTGATTCACATTTATTCGGCCTTATATAACAGTTGTTGTTGTTGCAAAGCCCTTTTCCCTTCAATAAAATACAGAATCACTTAAAATTCGTACAGTTTTACAGAAAGGCACTGAATATAGCCCATTCTTATTATCGTAGTGGGAGTGGCAAGTACGCATGTCTAACCTTACATAACCTGTGTCTGCCCAGTAAAACAGAAACTCGTCTAGTAATTCTTACTTTTAATCGAAAATTGCGGAATAGTCGAATTTTATTAGTCACGTGGTTTACAGATGGGCGTGGCAGGCATACAAATGCATAAAATCTGTTACCAAACCTATAACTTTAAAAAAATGCAAACATAACTTGCAACCTTTGCTTTCCATTTGTACGATATATCGTACAAAGCTTTGCTTGTGGTCAGTTGTACGATATATCGTAAAATTTTTTTAAAGACTCGGGTAAAATATTTAGACGCAAAAAATGATACATTTTGTAAGTTCTATAAATCAACTGAGATTCAAACTTTGAAATTGTTTAGCTTTTTGCTACCAAAAAGTATTATTTATTTAAAAATTCCTGCGCAGAAGTACCGTCATTTGCTGGTTTTTCAAATTCTTGCAAAAAGCTTCTTACAAAACGCACTCATACTGTGTAGCCACGGCTATTATGATTTATATTTTTAAACAGAATGATACAACAAAGCCCACTTAATGAAAATTAAAAAGCTGTTGCATAAAAAGTGCGTTCGCTGTCAAATAAAAAATCGTCGAAAAAATTGTACGATATATTGTACAAATTTCCGGAAAGGGTTAAATTTTCTGACCAAAAATTTTAAAAGCAAAAGTTTTGTGCTCAGCCTAATGCATTCTTAAAGCTGCCAATGCCCAATAATTTGCAAATTACGCGCTTAAACACTCAGACACACTTTCGTACATAGCAAAACGCATACACACACACACACATACTAACACAAGTACATCATTGCATAAATGCACTGCGGCCAAGCGATCGCGTTTACCTTTTGGCCAGCCGCACCACAAAGTTCATAGCCACCCACCGCCATCGCCCCCCCCCCCCCAACCACCAAGCCAGCCTCGCCTTTATTGCATGTGCTCGGGCATATTTTATTTTATCAGCACGCCAGCAGCCAAACAAAATTTACCCAAAAACCAATCAGCAGTGTGCAGCACGCAGTGCGCTCGCCAGCGCCGGCCACAGACTGGACTTTAGCCGAACGGATGGACGAACGAACGGACGAACGGACGGCGGCGGCGGTGTTTGCACTGTTTGGGCGACTTATGCTGAGGGATTTTCGTGCGCATTTAATGCGTACGTGTGAATGCATATAATTCATGAAATTCATACAACAACAACAACAACAGTAACAACAACAACAACCATTTCAACAGTGGCGCAAAAGAGGTGGATTTTTGAGGCGCACAGCGTCAGACGGAATGTATGCGCACGTACGCGTCTGCATGGATGCATCCGAACCGGAAGCCATTTTGCAGCGGAAATGAATGTTGGCCTGAGAGGAAAATTGTGTACAGTCGGTATTTATTTTGAGTGCGTGTGTGCGGCTGCCCGGAGTGCATGTGTTGTATTTGTCAATATTAGTAAAGATTGCAGTGGCCACTTTCGGGGTGTGTGCATCAAAATTGAGTACTAAGCGAATCGAGCGCCAAACGCAACCAGGATTTTGTTTGTATTTTTTTATGTTCCTAAGATTTTTTTATTATTAAAAATGTAATTGATTTACTAAGGTAGTAATAGTTATGTTCTTGAAACTTAAACGATTTGGCGGTATTTTAGTCTATTCAGAGGAACTTGTCCTGTAATCGATAATCCACGATGGACCTCACTTAAGTTTGTTTTTCAGTTTATATACGAAATATATCGTATATCGTACCGTCGTTATTAGAATATTTTATTAGAATAATAATTTTCTAGATTTTAAATCAGAATACATTTTTTTATTCTAGTATTTTCTATTCATTCATTCATATAGTGAATTAGATAACTTAAGCCTAAAAAGCCAAAAGCCGTCAACAAGGCAGAGAAGCCAAACGAATTTTCAAATTAGATGAAATTAACAAATCTCAGTTTGGATCGCAGAAACAATGAAACCCAAAAAGGTTTTAATCTGAATCGCAAAAATAGACCAGCTCAAAAGTGTCTACTTTTTTCTTTTCTTTTCTTAGTTTTCTTTTTTTTAGTTTGGATTGTTGCTATAGGAGCCAAAAAAGTTCTTAGTTTAAATTGCCAAAGTGGATCAGCCAAAAAAGTTGCCAATTTGAATCAAGGAATTAAATAACCCAACATTGTCCTTAAAATAGATTAAAGCAACAAAGAAATCTAAGGGATCGAAGTTCAAATTGGACAAACAGAGAAGCCCAAAAAGCTCTTAGCTTTGATGGTAGAAGTGGAGCAACCCAAAAAGATTTACTGTTTTAATTAAGGAAAAACCAAAAATTGTTTTTAAGATGGATGAAAGTAACAGAGAAGCTTAAGAAATATGAATTTAGATCGTTGAAAGAAGCCCAAAAAGATTTTAATTCGGATTACAGAAGTGCAGCAGCCAAAAAGATTTTAACTTTGAATCAAGCAATTAAAACACTCAACATTGTCTTTAAGATATATAAAAGTAACAAAGAAACCTAAGGAATCTAAGTTCAGATAGGAGGAACAGAAAAGCCCAAAAAGTTCTTAGTTTAGATGGTAGATGTGGAGCAACCCAAAGAGATTCACTGTAAACAGTTAAACCCGGATGAAACAGGATAAAAATAATAGAAAAGTCTAAGAGATATCAATTTTGATCGTTGAAAGAAGCCCAAAAAATCTTAGTTCGGATCGCAGAAATCCGGCAGCCAAAAAGATTCTAGCTTTGAATCAAGGAATTAAACAACCCAACATTCTTTTTAAAATAGATTAAACAAACAAAGAACAAAGGGATCCAAGTTCAGATCGGAAGCACAAAGAAGCTGAAAAAGCGCTTAGATTAGGTGGTAGAAGAGCAGCAGCCCAAAGAGATTCATTGCTTTAAACAGGGAATTAAAGAACCTAAATTTGTTTTAAGGATGGATGAAAGTAACAAAAAAGCCTAAGAAATATCAATTTAGATCTTTGAGAGAAGCCCAAAAAAATCTTAATTCGGATCGCAGAAGTGCAACAGCCAAAAAGATTCCAACTTTGAATCGGGGAATTAAAGAAACCAAAAATGTTGTCAAGATAGATGGAGATAACAGAGAAACCTAAGGCTTCTCAGTTTGGATGGGGAAACAGAGAAGCCCAAAAGTCATTCAGTTTAGATCGTAGAAGCTAAAAAAATCGTAGAAGTAAAAAAGTGTCCACTATAAATCGAAGAATACAAAAGTTTTCTCAGGTTGTATCAAAACAAAAAAGCCGACGAAATATCAGTTTGATCCAGAGAAATACAGATACTCAGATTGATTTTAAATATTTAAATCCCAAAAGTTCTCAATGGAAGAAGCAAAAAAGCCAAACAAATTTGAGTTTAAATTGGTGAAACGGAGAAGTCGAAAAGATTCTCACTTTGAATTGTAGAAAGAAGCCAAAACTGTTTTCATGTTGAGATGAGAGAAGCAAAAAGCAAATAGGATTCTCAGTTTGAATCACAAAAGCAGAGCAGCTAAGCAGTTCATGCTTTGAATCGAAGAATTTATGAAGCTAAAAGGTTTCTCAGGTTGTATGAAAGAAGCAAAGAACTCGAAAAAAATTTGAAAGGAAGAGCAGCTAAAGAATTCTTGCCTGAGATCATAAATGATTATTCTGCTGTTTGAAACAATAAAATGGTCATCACTACCTTAGATCAAAGAATTTCGATGAAACCAAAAGAATTCTGAACCAAAAGATTATATGGAAAAAGCAAAGAAGCAAACAAAAATCGTATCTGGAATTGGAGAACCGCAGATGCTCAAAGAGGCCTTAGATTGTATTACATATGTAAGTAGAGAAATCCAAGGTTTCTCAGTTTGACTAGAAAAGCACAGAAGCCAAAACTAAGCTAAGCTTGAATGGGAGAAGCAAAGCCGTGAAATGGTTCTTACATTGGATTGTAGCCAAAAGGATTCTTGATTTTAATGGCAGAAACAATGACGTCAAAGTGTTTTGAATTAAAGATTTCAGGCGTCACTTCAATTGACCAAATAAAGCTTAGACTATATGTTTCAGTCTAATGTGTATTGAAAACTTTTACATATGAAATGCAACTTTTTGCATAGGGATTCATATCTCCCATTGCTGCTCGAAAAACATTAGTGAGAACGGTGGCGGTCAAAGCACGAGGCTTATTGAAAGGGGCGGCAACATTTTTGTACGTGAAGACAAAATTTCATATTTCCTTATTATTAAATAATTTCTATACGCATTTTAAATTATATGAAACTTTCTCTACGTCACACAGTGCTTCGATTCCATACAAAATTGCGGCAAAAATAGGAGTACGTGAAATTCGCAGAAAATTTGCAGTCTGCTGACTGATTGAATATTTTCCAAAGACGCAAAAAGACGCAGAATTTTTTTTGCGGACTTAAGAGAAGAAAGTCCATCTAAAAAAGGTCATAAAAAGGATTTACGCCAGTTCACGCCATTCGATTTAAATTGCCTTTCTAAATTTGGTTATTTTCAATTTTCATTGGTTAAAAAACATTAATTTTTGAAAATTCGTACAAAAAAAAAATTATTTATGCTAAACAAAAAACCGATCAGCGGTCTCGCTCCTATCAATGTAGTTTTAATTTTAAAAGAAATTAGTAGCCTATCTACAACAACACATTTTCTAAAATTTTATACAAGCACCTAAATTTAATTTTTCCCCTTCATAAATTTTTGTAAAAATATATCCGACTTTGAAAAGCTATATCTCCTAATCTGGACAATTTTTCGAGAAAATATTTCGGATCCTGCTTAATTAAATAATTACCTTTAACATGATACTACTTTTGTCAAAATCCGCAATAATTTTTTTTCTTATTTTTGTCCACTTTCGAAGCACTGTGCGTCAGTTGGTTTAACCCTTATTCTCATACCCAAACTTACTAACGTCGTTTGGCACCCGGGGTACCCGGGTACCCATTTCATGAAATTTTTAAGTTTTCAATATTTTGTTAATTAAAAAGTGTTTATAAAATTTTTATATGATTTGTTCGCTTTTCACCTAAATAACGAGGATCCGGAAGGTAAAAAAAAAATTTTCATTATTTGTCAGTTTTTTTCACGAAAATACATCGCAGTGGGCACCCGGATACCCGGGTATGAGAATAAGGGTTAAGTAAAAATTATATTTTTTACTTTAACTACTTCTTTCTTTCGGATACTACATAGTACCATTTGTGATTTTGATTACATGTGGTTAATAATTTTCGTAAGAAATTAAAAAAAAAAAAAATTTAGGGGCGCCACTCTGGCGACGTGCCTCGGGCGGCATATAAGCTTCGTCCACCACTGAGTGAGAATCACAAACGTGCCATACACGACTAAACAACTAATCAGTAGTTGTTGTTGGTCAGCTTTGTTGTTGCCATTCAACAGCATTGTCGTTGTCCAGGTTCAAAAAAACCCAATTAGTTGCGCTTCTTTGGTCGCTCAAATGACATTAGCCTTCATGAAGAACTGCAGTCGGCAAATCCTGTCTGCATGTCGCCCGCGCGCCGCCTGTCCGCGATTGTAATTTCATTAGGCACAGAGTGCAATTCAATTTGCACCTTCGCGAAGAATGTGACCACTGCACCGCCCACCTCTTGCTGCCCCACCGCGGCCAGAGCGGTCCTTTTACAAATTGCAATAATGACACTAATTACGCATTTTTCGCACTGGCGAGCCGCCGCGCAGACAGGCGCGCACAGTTCATAATGTAAAACAAAGTCCATTTGGAATATTAATTTGCCATATACAAAATAATTAATTACTGTCACGCCTCGGGGCGACTTTTTTGTGCGTTGTTGCTGGCTTACTGTCGCCGCCGTTGCTGCCACTGTTGCCGCTGTCGCTGCTATCCTATCGGCGCGCATATCTGTCAGCGCGGCAGTGCCTGAACGCGAGTGCGATCATTGCGATTGCAATGTGACACTTGGCCACTAAATAGTCGCGGTCGTGCGGCATGCAGACAGCAACAACGAACGGCGACTGCAATTCTCCAGTGTGTTTTGCTGGAGGGGGCGGCGGCGTGCATGGAGGCCGCGGCAAATGAATCTAAAACAATAAACTCTAACTAAAGTATTTTGTCAAGCATTGCCAAACGCGGCCATAGCCAGCCATGTCACACTATGTGCAACACAAATGCCACAGACTGGCAGCAACAACAGCGGCGGCGTTCAACTGTCACTGTTGTGCGGCGCGCTGCACTGGAGCGACCCGAGGCGACAGGCAGCCCCAATCAGCGCCGCCGCCGCCGTCGTTGCGTTGCTGTTGCCGTTGCCGTTGCCACCGGTGGTGGTGCCAGCCAGTCAGCCAGCCAGCTGCCGCAGGCCGTGCCCGACGCACGTACGCGCATTTGCCGTTTCAGTCGGCTGTCCGTCCGTCTTGCAGCTCATTGCCGCCTTCCAGCGACGCCATTCGCAAATTGTTTCGCCGCTGCTTGCTGCCATTGCTGCGACTGCTCTTGTTGTCATTATTGTTGGTGTTGTTGTTGTAGTTGTTGGTGCACTCTTGTAATTTACATTTGAGGCGGCCTTTAAGACGGCAAGGCAGCAGGGCAGCCATTACAAAAATGTTTTTGCACCGCAAGCAGACTAAGCAAAAGTCAAACGAGTGGCGTCGGCGAAGCGCAACAACAAAACTCAACAAAAAAAAAACGAGGCACATTACTGTGCCGTTGGTTGTTGTTATTGTTGTTGTTGTTGAACGGCACAGCAGACTCTAGCAATTTCTTAAATATGCAGCAAATATGCAACACGCGGCAAATGTGTCGCGTCTGGCCGGACGGACAGACGAACGGGGTTGTCTGCTGTTACAAATAAACGAACGAACGAACGTGCAAACAAACAAACAAACAAACAATTATGTGCATACACTTGCAGCGCCTCAAAAACATGTCTTCGTCAAAATGTATAATTTCAATTGCGCTGGCGGGCGGAGGCGTTGCGGGCGGCGACGGCGGCCAACGAGAGACCACGCAAATTATTTCCATGCCAAATGTGGGAGGTGGAGAAAACGCACTCGCTTTGCATGCAAAAATCGCATTTCATAAAAGCAAAATGAGTAAATGACATGCAGCAGCACCAACAACAACAACAACAACAGCAGCTGAACAACTAACTTTTTTTTTTTGGTCGCCTGTTTTGCATTCGAATGTAAACAAAGGCTGCCATAATTATGGCCACTTGCAGTTGGTTTGTGTTTGGTTCGTCTACAACAACAACAACAACAACAACAACAACGACAACTGGTCCGTTGGCCGGCTGGTTGACTGGTCGCCTGGGCTGGTTGGTTGTCTCAGACTTTTGCTTATTGTTGTTGTTGTTGTTGCGCTTTGTTTTGCTGGTCGCATTTGCAGCATTTGTCTTAACCCATGCAAGGCCTACAGCCGGCTGCCATATGCCATAAGAATTTAAAAACATGGAAGCGAACACTCAGAGCAAACGCTGCCAAGTCATAACCACTCATTAGCACCGTCTGTCCGCCCTGTCTGTCTGCCTGCCTGCCTGCCACACCGTTCATAAGACTGGTTTGCAGCGCTTCTCTTCGCTTTGGGCATGCTTTCTGCCTAATTGTTGTTGTTGTTGTTGTTGCAACGCACCAATGCAGCCAAACAGACCAAGTCGCAGACGCGACGCATGTCAGCTTTGAGGTCTTCGCATACTAAAAATTTGCGTTGCAACGCCGCGCATTGAGTGTGGTTGGCGTTTCGTCAACATTTTGCGTCTTTTTTCAACATATTAGGCCACTAAACGGTTAATTATCGACAGCTAATATGGCTGTCGCCGTTGCTATAGTGGCTTCACGTTCTCGTGTTTGATATGGCGACACAAAATGGTGGCAAATGACAACAGAATTGCAACACGTTTTGTGGTTTCTTATTTGAATAAAATTTCATTGACTTTGTTGAGCGAAGTTGAGTTTTGATCTGCACAAAACTTGTTTTCCCCTCATTAGTGGTTTGAAGTTAATCTTTTAAATTCACACCTGCAACATTGTCAGACAAACCTTAACTTTGTCAACACTAAACAGGAGGCAATCTAGACAGCTACTCGACTTAGGCTGGAACACTGCTAAAGTGTGAACGGTGACTAATGGGAAGAAAGACTAAGACATTCTCTAAGACTATAAGAATACTGTACAACAATTGTTGCTGTTGTTTCGAAAAGGAAGAACAACGACTCTCACTTTTTATGATCATTTCCTTCTTTGTATAGAAAAAGACTAAAAGTTCTAGTCCTTCCTTACTCGTCCTAATGAGCTTTCGACTTTAGAAATTAGATAGATAGGTTCATATTAGAATCGTGGGTGTTTCCAGTACCGTTAATGGGGCTCTCACAATGTGATATTCCGATAAGCCGGATCACTGTGCCTAAGTGAAAACAAGGTTACGACTTCAACTTGACCCAACCTACTTATTTATATTAATATCAAAACTGAAATTGTTAAACGCTGAACAACTTTATTTACACCTAAAATCCTAAAATCTTACAAAAAAAAAACACTTTTCGAAGCGCAAATAGGTTTTGAAACAAAGGGTGAGGAAAGACCTTTCTCTTAGCTAATCTAGGATGATTCATGACTTTAGTCATCGAACCTCCGCTTGGGCATATTAAACTTCCTTCGGACCATATTTTTAACCCTTTCCGGAAATTTGTACGATATATCGTAAAATGTTTTCGAAGATTTTTTATTTGACAGCGAACGCACTTTTTTGGAACAGCTTTTTAATTTTCATTGAGTAGGCTGTGTTGTATCATTCTGTTTAAAAATATAAATCATAATAGCCGTGGCTACACAGTAGATATGAGTGCGTTTTGTAAGCAGCTTTTTGAAAGAATTTGAAAAACCAGCAAATGACGATACTTCTGCGGAGGAATTTTTAAATATGTAATACTTTTTGGTACCAAAAAGCGAAACAATTTCAAAGTTTGAATCTCAGTTGATTTATAGAACTTACTAAATTTAACATTTTTTGCGTCTAAATATTTTTCCCGAGTCTTTAAAAAAATTGTACGATATATCGTACAAATGACGGCAAAGGTTGTAAAGCTTTGTACGATATATCGTACAAATGGAAAGCAAAGGTTGCAAGTTATGTTTGCATTTTTTTTAAGTTATAGGTTTGGTAACAGATTTTTTGCATTTGTATGCCTGCCACGCCCATCTGTAAACCACGTGACTAATAAAATTCGACTATTCCGCAATTTTCGATTAAAAGTAAGAATTGCTAGACGAGTTTCTGTTTTATTGGGCAGACACAGGTTATGTAAGGTTAGACATGCGTACTTGCCCCTCCCACTACGATAATAAGAATCGGCTATATTCAGTGTCTTTCTGTAAAACTGTATGAATTTTAATTGATTCTATGTTTTATTGAGAAAGGCTTTATTGAAAAAGGCTTTGCAACAACAACAACGGTTATATAAGGCCGAATAAATGTGAATCAACTGTTTATATATATAATTTATATAACTTTCGATCAAAATGAAATCACGTTTTGATTTTTCGTTGTTATAATTTATGTTTTATATAAAAAAATCAATGAATTGTTTATAAAACTTAAAAAACCGAGACCAGAAATTCATGAATTTTTACTCCTTTGCGGACCATTGTACGATATATCGTATAAAATTGATTGAGCTGTAATTCTCAACTTAAATATTAAATTGAAATTTTTTTTGTATTTTATTGCTAAAATGTTCAATGAGAGTCAATATTTTGAAGGAAACATTTGTATCTCAAGAAATGTGGAAATTGACCGGAAAGGGTTAAATCAATAGCTGCTGGTAATATTTTCTGTATGCTCACCTAACCTAAGATGATTCATTACTTTAATCGCCTGAAGTTTCGCGTGGGCTCAACGAGTAACTATTATGGGTCTCTACTACCTTGGAATCATGTTTTTGACTCAATTATTCGAGTCAACTGCTAATGAGTCATTACTTTAATCGTCTAAACATTCGCATTGATCCAACTGAACAATGATTATGGGCCTCTATTACCTACCTACCTTACACCATAACTAACTGAGCTGATAATATTTTTTGTATACTCATCAAACCTTAGACAATTCATTACTTTAAACGTCTAAACCTTCATTACTACCTTCAAACCATCTTTTTAACTCAATTGCTTATTATTCGAGTCCATTGCTAATGATTCATGATTCAATTAATCGCCTGAACCTACACATGGACCCAACTACATAAACAATTATTATGGATCTCTGATGACTTCGAACTGTCTCATTAACTTTATTAGGTACTGATAACTTAAGCTGATAAAGTTTTCTTTATACTTCAGTGCAAATTCATCATTGTCTATACCAGACATCAATAAGTCTGGTATAGATTCAGTTTAATCTTCTCGCTAATTTAGTGAGAATTTTCTTTAAATGGACTGCGGTTTGTTCAAGGTATTTTATTTCACAATCAAGATGTCAAAAAATAAACTTTTCAATACCTTTTGCTGTATAATATTTTGATTAAACCATTCACAGTTATATGTAAAGTATTGAGCCAAAAACTGACACATAAAACTGTAGTTTTAAGTGATTATTTATTATTGATTAATACTGTATTTGTTGGTGTAATACCCCTTTGATATAGGAGTTAGGAGAACTAAAGTTGGGACAGAGCTTTCTTATTATACCACAAGTATTTTCGTATCAGTATCTTTTAAAATTTTCTTTTAGTTGTAAATTTTGAAAAAATCTATTTTTTTTAATTTCATATTTTTATAAAATAACTATCATAGAAAAAGTATACGAACGGAATTTGTCGAATTCGTAGGCCTCAGGCCTACAAATCCGTCTCGTTCACTTCGCGGTAACACGGTTTTAAAACTTTCAACGCGTTTTTCTCGAAAACACATTTTTTGACCATTGCGCCATGATTCCGTCGAAACTAATTGACCGATTCACTTGATTCTTGTTTTGCTGTATTCAAAACTTTTTGCTCCACGGGTTAACCTATGGAGATTGCGCTCCATTGACTAACCGATTTTTGGGGGGAGTTTTTAAAGCAAAAAACGGGCGAATTTCGAAAAAAACACGTTAAAACGATGCCGCGGGTCCAATTTTGATCAGATCGGGTTCATTATAGGTCATCCTTTAATTGGAGTAATGCTTTTTAAGAGAACATTTTTGGATTACATTTCAGGCGAACAGGGACAAAGTTAGGATGGCGCAAACGCACCCTTCCCAAAAAAACATGGCCGGTACTCAGCTGGCCGACCCCAACAGTGTTCGCGGTAGCACGTGGAAAAAAATTTTTTTTTATAATTCAATATGTAAAGAATAAATATACGAAGAATTATCTCATTATCATTTGCAGTTTCTGAGAAAAAAAAATCCCAAAAAAAGCTTTAAAAAACACCGTTTGTACCAGAGGACCTCCTTAAGGAAGTAAGAGATTATTCTATTCTATGGAACATGTAAATTATATTCTATCTATTTGCTATTTAAAGTATTTAAAAGGCTATCTATCTATCTATGTAAGATATATACCTATAATGTTCCATTCATTTGCAGTTAACTGAAGGAATGTTTGGCAAAACAATAGGGGTATTCACACCGAGCTCGTTACTTTGTTAGTTCGGTACTCGGTAGTTTTGTTCGTGTATTTTGTTCGTGTTTGTTCGTATTCGTGAATCGAACAAAAACAAAATACACGTAGAAAACTACCAAGTACCGAATTAACGAAGTAACGAGCTCGGTGTGAATACCCCTATTGTGATCCTAGAGCGCTTTTCAAACCGTGCGGTTAATATTTATTGAGAATAGTTATATATTCAGTTCTGATGCCTTGAAACGTTATCGAAACATGGCCATACGCGACTTTCTTTCTTAGATACTTTTTTGTCAACTCTATACGAAGAAGAGATGTCTAATGCGATCAGTTCAAGTCTTCCCCCAAGGAACCCCATGAAACTCTGTCCATGCATTTTTTTGCATTTCGACACAATGTTCCAAAGCACAAAGGGGAGAGAGATTTGCTGACCCCAACTGCCCCATTTTCGAGTAGTTTCCCTGCAAAAGTTCTCCGCATAGAATTCTTTGAAGCATGTTTGTGATCTTCATTGCTGAATCATCGTTGTTAATTTTCAAGTAAGAAACAGATAGAAAATAATGGAAACAAATCTGTTGAAGAACCAATTTAGCAGACTCTGAAACAACCAGCAGCTGCTGATGGACTCCACGATGCTTACTAAGGTTCACGTTTAGAGACGCTAATCAGCACATGACTATAGTCTTAGTCTCTGGCTTGTTAGATCCACACCAAATCTTAGCACATGGTAGATTTGTACCGGAGGACTTTTTTAACCCTTTCAATCCCGAATTTTACCATGTGCCTCGATATTACTTTTTGGTATTTAAATCATGAAACATTTGCCTAAAACGTGTGCACACGACATTTGAATTCGCCACGACTCCTTGTTAGAGTTCTAGAGCTAGTTTACTTTTGAACACTTTTAGCTTAAAACGGGTTAAATAAATTTTGTATCAATAATTTTTAATTACAGAAATATTATTTAATATTTATGGAAAAACACAAAATTATCACTGTTTGATTTTATTTAACTACTAATTTAAAAGAGGGTTTTGATCAAACGCGCCCAATTCGTAGACTTCAATTAGAACACAAACTTTCTCTGAAATCGCTGCAAATTATTGGAAATTATTTTGGAGATAACAGTAACATTTTTGTAATTTGCTTTGAATTCACTTCTAAAAATATTAATTTGTTGGTACCTACTTAAATTAAACTCATAAATCAATCGTAGCTTTTGCTATAAGATGACAAATGGGTGAAGTTGCTCTCAGGCAACTTTGGGGTCGAAAGGGTTAAAGAGTCAAAGTGCTCTGTGAACCAGCCAACATAGATTTTTGAGTATATGACAGCAATTTGAATGTCCTGGAATGTACATATATGAACCCAATTGCAAATGTCTCAGCTAAATAATACAGCAAAACCTTTAAGAAATAAAGTATTAACTAAACACAAATAAAAATTAATAAATAAAATTTGTCAAAATTGTGGCCACACTTATCAACGAATCTCATTGTTTCATGACACCAAACTATGAAATTTCTGAATCAATGCGCATTCTAAGCCCCATACAAAGAATTCCTTACACCATGTTTTGGAACTTATTTTTTTATTGCTTGTATTTTTCTTTTTTGCCACATCACACTTCATTGCTGCCCTCTGTGTCGTTGCGATGACGCGGCAATAAATCAAATCGACATGCAATGGCGAAAAATACCCAAAAAATTTGCAAATCCACTTCGAAAGCGCAGCGCATTTAGAATTTCATTACACCAGTCGCTGGTGGGTGGGTGGGGAAAGGGGAGGGCGGAATTTAATTTAAAACCACCCTACCGCACCAGCGCGTCCTTTGCTGCTTCACATTGCTGTGCATTGTTGAGAGCGTCAGTGCAACTCATACACGCCAAGGAGCAGCAAAATACGCAACAATAACAACAAAAAAATCAGCAACAACGGTGAGTGCGATGAATAAAAATGAATGAATAGGCAAGTGCGATTTTAAATAAGTAGATGCGTAACTAAAACGCAAATAAAACCCCGAACACGGCACAAAGCCGGCAGTGACGGCTGACGCTGAAATGTTGAGACTGCAGCAACAGCGGCGATTGTAGCTGAAACGGCAGCCGGCTCGAGGCGATCTGGGGGGGGGGGGGGGGGGGGGTGAGTGGTGCGTATTGGAAACAATTTCCTTAATGCTTTTGCAAATCGCTGTTAATAGCATTAAGCGAGGCCAGATATGTGTGGCAGTGCGGGCGGCAAAAGCCCAGCATGCAGCTGTGTGTGTGTGTCTGTGTGTGTGAGGGACAAGGATATGGGCGGCGAGTGGGTGGGGTGGGGGGCGGCAGAGTAATAGCTCAAAACTGGCAAATGTCGCTGTTGATGCTATAGTTGTTGTTGTTATTGTAGTATTGGTTGTTTTTGTTGCTACTAAGGTTGCTACTGTTGGCCTAAGGCACATTGGCGGCGGCATGTGAACGGTTGGATGAGTGAATGGTTGGATGGGTGGGCACATGGGCGGTTGGGCGTTGGGTGTGGGTGGCCACGGTAAACATGACTGATGCGCTGATTTAAACGGCAATTCATCAATGTCGACTACGCAGCCAGCAATCGAACCCGCATTGCTGCCAAACGTTGTCGCCGTCTTTGCGGGGCGAGGGAGCGGGGGTGGTGAATGGTGGTGTTTTTGCAAATATCGCACAAACAACAAAAACAACAAAAAATCGGTTTTTATACAAACTTGCAGGTCAATTACATGCACACAAAAACAGATAAATTTGAAAACAAACAAACTTCATTTCCGAATTTTTATCGGCGCACGTTTGCGCCACCCGCCGATCACCGCCGCTCCCCTCCCGCCAACACCAACCGTTGTCCACTTGCAGCACACTTTGTATAATGATTTGAATCTTTCTTTTCGCCTCCAAGTAATTGCGGCGCCATGTGCGTAGCCGGCCGCCGTCACCGTTGATAATGTCCGTTTTCCTGTCTTGTGCCGCAGCCAGATCTGTGGCCAAGCCACCGCATCACATCGCAGCACTTCCCATCACGGCCCACCGCATCGCAGCCAAATGGCTTTTTCAAAACAATCTTACGAAATACCATTAAGATTTCTATCGCATTGCTACGCATAGAAAATCACAACAACAACAACAACAAATGTGTAATGTGCCCAACGCTGGACACACGTTTGCGGAAAACTTAAAAATTAACTTGAGCCACTTTTGGTCAATTGCGAGCATTTCACTGAGCTGCGGTCAACTTGGCGGCGGCGACGACGACGATATCGCAAACAGGAAATCTCCGAGAATAAACGCAGTCGAAATAAAATTTGATAGTTTCGTTGTGGTTGCATCCTTTGAGTCGGACGCGCCTTTGCATAAGCGCCGGTCAGTGTCGGCGAGCAATCACACAGCTTATCTAAATTGGCGAAGCTCATAAAGGAAAGCAAAGTGCACAAACTTGAGCGCTCGCAAGTTTTTTGATTTCTTTCGAACGTTCACGGTGCAACCCTTTCGGACGGTTCATAGTCGAACCGGGGGTTGAATGGTCAACATCGATTTTATAGTTTTTGGCAGCGTCCATGCGTCGGCTGTCGCATTTTCTATATCGGAAAATGCACATTCACTATTTACCTATTTTCGGATTTCGGTGAAGTGAAGAGAAGAAGCAAAATGGAGCATAACAAATTTGTTTATTTGAAAAGTGCCATTAAGGGTATTTTGGGCACAGTTGACCGCCATTTAAATGCGAGTTCACTCCGCTCGGCCCTAAGCACTGGCGGACTTCATAAAGCGCCCAATAGCAGCCATTGAAATTGATGGCCAGTGGGTGGCGATAAATGTGCTGCGGGCTGCATGCAGTCCAAAAAAACCCAAAGTGAGATATTTTAGGGCAACAGAAAAATAAAAACTTGACCTTTTGGCATTTAAATTGCGGCGGACGCGTGTTGACGTTTAGGCTTTGTGGTCAGTTTTATGTGAGTTGAATATAGAAAAGAGTACGAGAAATGAATATCAAAGGAAATCATTTACGAAAAATATTGAAATGCTCTCAAGTTTTCAAAGATTAATCTGAGCTAAAGCTCTGAAAATGATACAAAAATAAGTCAAACCCGCAGATTTCTAATATTTTAAACAAATTGGACTTTCGGCGACAGCATTTTTGCAGATTTTGTCAAATATTTAACAATTGAGACAAAAACTAAAACTCGAAGACAACGAAGGTCTTTGTTCGTTTGTTGATTTAGTTCCGCAGAAGTTGGAAACATCAAATTTTAGCATTTAAATTTAAAAGCATTAAAACACATTTTTTGTTTTGGTTTGAAGTTTATATCCCTGAATCGATTAAAAAGTAACCATTGTCTTCAAAGCCAGTAATGTACTTTTTTCTAAGTGGTACTGATTTTGTCAAATATTGGACAATTAAGATAAAAACTGCAACTAGAAGACAACGAAGATCTTTTTTCGTTTTGGTTTGAGGCTTGCATCCTTGAATCTAGTAAAAAGTAACCATTGTCTTTGATTCCACTTACTTTTTCTTAAGTGGCACTGTTACCGTTAGTGCTTTTATTAACTTTTTTTAGTTTTCATTGCGTTGCTAAGCTTTCTTGAACCAAATATAGGCCTAAGTGTGTCTCATACGTTCGAGTTATTAAATTCTGAGTACTTATTACCCGGTTACATATTTCGCCACTGATTACGTTGCCGTCGTTATTAATTTTATCTACTTAAATTACAATTTTGATTGCATTTATAAGACTTTGTAAGACTCCCGTGATTGAATTCTGAGTGCTTATTATCCGGTTACTTTTTTCGCCACTGACTACGTTGTCATCGTAATTGATTTCATCAACTTAAAGTTAAATTCTAATTGCATTTACGAGACTCTGTAAGACTCGTGTGATTCAATTCTGAGTATCTACTTATTACCCGGTTACTTTTTTTTCGTCACTGATGACGCTTTCATCGTTGAAGCATTTATTAATCTGCTTAAAATTTTTGATGACATTTACCAGTGTTAGTGATCAAGTGATTCCATTTATAGAACAATTTCTAATATTGTTTATTGTTTATTGTTTGCATTAACCATCTTCTCTTTGACGTTTTATAGCATTTCGAAGCCTTTTGGTTTGAGTGATTAGATTTTGTGTACATTTTACCCGGTTACTATTTTCGCAACTCAAAACATTGTTTTCATAAGTTTAATTATCAGCTTGTAACTGAATTCTAATTGCATTTCTAAGCATTTTTGTTTCAATAATTTTATTTTGAGTAAATTCTTTAATGTATTGAATACATAATAACTGGTTACTTTTTCGCAATTAAAAACATTGTTATCATAAGAGCAATAAGTAAGTTCTATTTAATTTCTAAGCATCTTTGTTTCAATCATTCAATTTTGAGTACATACTTCAGTGTATTAAGTACATCTTATCTGGTTACTTGTTTTGCAACTGACAATGCTGCTGTCGTTAGGGAATTTTTAAAATTGGTTTTGAATTCCGATCACATTTCTAAGAATGTTATTTCGAAAAATCCTATTTGAGAAAATTTTTTTTGTTTTGAGTACTTGTTACCTGGTTACTTTTGTCGAAACTGACAACGCTGTTATAATTAGTGCATCTGTTAGCTTCTATCTTCAATTCTTTTCACATTTCTAGGCATACTTGTTAAAATAGTTCCGTTTTGAGGAAATTTTTATAGTATTGAGCATATAATAACCGGTTACTTTTGTCGCAACTGACAACATTGTTATCATTTGAGCATTTGTTAATTTCTGTTTTAATTTCTTTTGCATTTCTAAGCATCTTTGTTTCAATAATTCCATTTTGAGTGCATGTTTTCATGTATTGCGTACATCTTATCTGGTTATTTGTTTTGCAACTGACAATGCTGTTGTCGTTAATGCCTTTATCAAATTGTTTTTGAATTCCGATCACATTTCTAAGCATATTATTTCGAATAATTCTATTTTGAGCAAATTTTGTATTGTTTTTAGCACATCTTAACTGGTTACTTTTGTCGAAACTGACAACGCTGTTACAATTAGTGCATCTATTAGCTTCTGTCTTCATTTCTTTCGCATTTCTAGGCATATTTTTTGAAATAATTCGGTCTTTAGGAAATTTGTATAGCATTGATTACATAATAACCGGTTACTTTTAACGCAACATTGATATCATTAGTGCATTTTTAAGCTTCTCTCTTAATTTATTTTGCATTTCTAGGAATTTGTGCTCCAATAATTACATTTTGAGTTAATATTTTATTCCATGTAGTGCATATGACCCGGTTACTTTTTTGGAACTGACGTTCTTGTTATTTTTAGAGCATTTAAAAACTTTTCTCTGAATTTCAATAACATTACAAAACGTTCTCGTTCAACTGAATCAACATAAATTTACTCGAAACCCAAAAACAACAATCAACTGTCACAAAGTACTGTCTTTAATAACCAATTATCTCAATAAATTCCATAATTTTCACACATATTAAAAATTGTTGAACTCAACTCAACTGTCACAGTGCAACTTGATGTGCTGGCGAAAATCGCAGCCAGCCACAAGCAAAACGGCAGCGCATTCAGTCGGCCATATTTTCGCGGCCTAATCATTGCGTTGGAGCTGCGCAGTCGGCCGCCTGCCAACGGCACCCATTATTAAAAGCGATGTCTAAATTTCAGCCAATGGCAGCTACCGCATTAAAATGGCCACAACAACAATAAACAACAACAACGGCGCCGCCAACTGCCCGCACAACAACGACGACGGCATATCCCCACCTACCAAATAAATAGTCGGAAAATAAATGAATAAATATTTTTAATCGCATTTATGAGCGAAAAAAAGTCATAAAAAAGCACTAAACTTTGCCTACAGACGCACAAGCCCATACACACACACACACACACACACACAGATAGAAGCAAACACATGTGCGATTGGCACGTCGGGCGGCGAGCGTAACGTAAGCGCGTACGCGCTCCACCAGTGGCATGACAGCGCAACACCCAACCGCAGCAGGTAACCCGTTAACGAAACAACAACAACAACAACTGCCACAATGAAATAAAGCGCAAAGTGAGGCGAAATGAGAAAAGCAGTTGGTAGGAAAAAGTCGACAACGGCGAATATTCATATTGAGATTCTTATCGCGCGGTACTTGTGGTAGATGGCCGTTGCTTTTGTTGTTGTTTCAGTTGTTGTTGTTGTTGTTGTTGGCGTTATCCATTATTGCTGTAGCTGCTGTTGATATTTTTCATTAAATAACAAAAGTGGAAAAAGGAGAAAACGACACAAAACATGGGAAATCTAAACATGGCCACTGCTGTTACGTATCGCATTACGGCGGCAGCGACAGCGACGGCCGCGTCGACCGAATGTGGTACGCGCCAATACGGAAAATGGCACAATGAGGCTTTTTGGTGTGCGGCTTTTGCGGCTTTTGGCCGCTATTGATTTGCCTTTTGCGCCATCGATGCTGGCAATGAGCGAGCAGCAAGAAGCAAGCAGCGAGCTGCGAGTTGCGAGGAGTCGCCAGCTCACCGAATGCACTGTTAGCTGCTGCGGTTTGCTGCTTTCTTCTTGGCTTATTGGCGTATTTTCCTTTTTGACCTGCCAGACAGAGCCGCCAGTACGGTGAAGGCCACAAAATAGGCCGTTTGCCAGCGCGCATTGCAATAATATTATCATCAACAACAACAACAACAACAACAACAACAACAACAACAATAAGCAGCCGTTAATGCGCAGCATACGTTGTTGCAGTTGTGCGTTGCGACGTGTTGAAAATGATAAAAGTCGCCAACACACTTTAATTGCGGTTCTTTCAACTGATTTCAGTCTGATTTGCCTTTTTTGCCAATTTTGCGGTAAATTCCGTTCAGCTCAGCTCAGTTCAGTTCAGCGGTAGTTGTGGCTATGGCTTTTGTTGTTGTTGTTGTTGTTCTCATTGTAGTTGTAGCTGCTGACTGTTGGCTTTTGGCTGTTGGCTGTTGGCTGTTGTTGTGTTGTCGGTGCAGTTATAATGTTGATAAGATTGTGGCAACGTGTTTGCTCAGTAGATGGCCGAGCAAAAGCAGCCACCAGCAGCAAATAGACACAAAATAAAACCGAAAAACAATAAAACAAAAAAACACAGCAAATAAAATAAATATGGCCGCTATTTACACAGTCGCTGATAAAGACGATAATTAAAGTAATTTCGGCGTTGACGCTGATTGTGTAGGCGTCATGCGAGCGATATTGCTTGACAGCTGGCGGTCAGACTTGCACTCGACTGCTACAGTAAAATCATTTACAAAATCGGTAATGATATTCATAACAGATCGGGGGTAATATAGACATGAATGAGACGAATATAAAAATATACAAAATATTAAAAAAAAAAAATTTTTTAACCCTTTCGCTATTTTGTTGCCAAATGGCAATATGCTACTTTGTGGACGTCTGCATCCTCTATGGTTGCAAGAATACATTTTTTTGTTGGTCTTTAGAATAGTTTGAAGTTTTAGGAAAAATACGAAATTAATAAACTGAATATTTAAGTTTAAAGAAGAGAAGTATACACGTTTTTTTATGGTATATCTTGACATAGTAAAGGAAGAAGAAGCAGAAAAAATTAGAGAAATTTTTAATTTGACGTTTTCCTTCAATTTAGATACCTTTTTTTTAATTTTGGCTGAAGTAAATGAAGAAATATTCAAATTTTCGTTATGCGTAAAAAGTTTTATGTTTAAGTAATTATTACAGCCACAACGATGTGGTTGCTCTCATAGAAAAACACTCTAAAATACAGGGTCCGAGTATAAAAATTACAAAATTTCTTATGGAATGTTACTAATATAACCACATAGAAGCCTAAGACGTAAAATTTAAAATTTTAATTTTCCCCAGTAAAAACCTGTAGCGAAAGGGTTAAATTAGAAAAATATGTAAAAAGTATTTATGTGTCAGTGGTGATGACCAGATTGTAGCAGATTTTCATATCCAGTAGCCGTACGACCTACTAGCAGTGCCAGTTTGGACTAGCGAAAATATGTTGCAGTGCATACATCATCCAAAAAATCTTATCAAAGACTCCAACCTGTGCGTTTTCCAACCACACAACCTGCCTAGTTAGTAGAAACAAATACACAAAGGGCGATCTACACAACCCAGTAATATAGACCACTGAAGCGTGTTTCCTAAGAGGCGCTAAGCACCTATTCTGGAGGAACTTCACCTATTCTAACCTTATTAGGCCTCAAAAATCCCCACGCTCCACAGTGTGACTTTTATCATTTTTAGGATGCCAAAAGTAAAAAAAAAATGTTCTCCGATCGCAAAAATTTTTTGGTATGTAATAGAGGAATATACAAGTGATACGAATATATGCTCAAAGCAAAACGAAAAATAACAGTTAGCATGATAACCGTTATCGAATTTGTCTCACTGCGACAAGTGCAGAAACACTTTTCTCAATGTGAGATTTTTTGTGAAGTTTACAGTGCCATGATTTTTTTGTCAGAAATAGTTTTGCACAAATCTTTTTGATTTTAGTTACTTGAATATTTCGTGCAAACTCCGGTAAGTTTTTGAAGCTTTAATTAATTTATTTTAATTTTTTATCCATTAAAATAGCTAGTCACTAAAAATTGAGTGATTCCCAAAATTGTTTCTTTTTTTTAATAGAGTAAAACTTATTGAGTTCCGTAGAGTTCCATGTGATGTTTATAACCAAATTAATGAAAAAAGTGCCTAATTTCAGATTCTGCAATCAGTTTTTGCTCCTTTTTGCACCAATTTAGTTCACAGCCAATCAAACATGGCAGTTCCGCGAAGTGAACTTTTTGATGTTTGGCTAAAATCCAAGTAAAAAAAATAAGAATCATGTGGTTTTTAAATATATTTTGAGTTTAATTGGAAAAGATGTTGTCCACTTCAAATTAAAATCCTGTGTAAAGAAACTCTGCTATAATTTTCGCTCAAGATGGGCACGTTCTAGCCGAATAAATAGCCGTTTCCTTTATTTCACAAGATATTGGAGTTTTTTGACCAAAAATTTTTTAAAATGTTAACCCTTTCCTTCCCATGGTAGCCATATGGCTACCAAATTCAAATTTGGAATTTCGATGTATAATTTTCGATTTTCCCCCATTCTATGAATTGTGTCGCTTAAAAGAAACATTGTTCTTAGCTTTTTCAGCAAAATATGTAGTTTGTTTTTTTGGGAACATTGAAAATTGTTAACATTTGTGCAACGGCTCCCGCTCGACAGGGCAGCAGAATTAAATGCCAAAAATGTAATATTGCTCTATGTTTAACAAAGGACACCAAATAACTCTAAAATTCTAACAAATAACTCTAAAAACTTGCAAATAAAGGGAAATTTTGTTTTTATATAAAATATGTTGTAATTTTGCTTCATAAAAGCCCAGTGTAGTCCAGTGTAGTATGGCTACCACCCCCTCGCACCACCCACTGGAAAGTCGAAACCATTTTAAATATGATGCAAAATACTTTTAATACTTCTCTCGTTTCAAATAACCAACTTCCAATTTGTTTCTACGGCTATTTCATAATTCGGGAAGGAAAGGGTTAAATGGTTTGGAATAAATCTAATTCAAAAGTATTAAAAAAAAACTATTTTGACTATTAAATTAGAAATAATGGTCATCTGAAATTACACTTATATGGGGAGTCGAAGAAAAAGTGGGCGGATCACGCCCATTTTTTTTGTCTAATATGATGTTGACATCTACATGGTTATTGCAAAATTTTATCGACATACCTACTTTGGTTTGACTGCTATGACTTTTGGCATCCTAAAAATGACAAAAGTCACACTGTGCGCTCCCAAGAAGAAAGTTTTTGGATATTTTTTAAATCTAGTTAAATTCAGTTTAGGCCCAAAATTGCATTTCATTATGTTTTTGTTTTAAGTTATCTACAATTTTTTATTATTATTTGAATTTCCCCATCTTTTTCCACTCACTTGGCAAGCCAACCCATTTCTTTTCCATGCTTTGCTTTTGCCAAAAATCGCATAAAATTGTTTATGATTTATTTTATGAACTCCATAAATAATCCAGGTGGCAGCAATGTTGCGTATTAAATAAAATTTAACAGCGCATAACCAAAAGAAAATTTTTTAAATAAATAAATAAACAAAAATGCCCAAAAAAAGAAAGAAAGTTGATTTCTCACCGTTAAATGCTGAAACAGCCACGCTCTTAAAATATTTGTTGCTACTTTTGGGAAAATGCCACGTTTCTTTTGGTTCTTTTTACCATTCGCATCGTCGTCCTCTTCGCCTGTGCCCTCGCCGCTGCCTATACTAGCGTTGCTGGCATCACCTGTAAATGACAAGGCAGACAAATTCAAATTAGTTGAAATATTTCAAAAATTTCATAGGCTCATAAAATAAGTCAATTAAACAGATATTATACGATTTTTTTTTAGTGTTTTATAAATTATTTTTTATATTTTTAAATGCAAAGTTCTTTACTTAAAACTTTGCATTAAAATGTTGAGCTTATCTCAATATGGGAATTCAAAGAAGTGGAGAGCACAGCATTGAAAGCCACAAATTTTGGCTCAAGTTCAATGCTGCTGTGTGGAACTGGCGACATCAGATGACCAGAGTGAGAAGGCACAGCTTAGGTTGCGGCGGCCCAAAGGCGTTTCGTAGGCTCTTCGACACGCTCGCATCGCCGTGTCCCCTAAGGCCCTTCACTCAATTTTATCTAATTTCGAAATTGCCCAAACACGACAACGTGTTTGGTTTGAATTTTACTTTCGTTGGTTGCTGCTGCTGCTGTCGTTCTGGTTGTTGTTCTTGCTGTTTGTTGGCTCGTTTGCTCATTGCTGTTGTTGTGTTTTTAGTAGAAAATTAATATTTGTCATTATGGCCGAGTTGCAGCACATAATAATGTCCATGCATAATTTCGGTGTTAAATGAGTTTGGTTAATTTCAAGTCGAGTTTATCTATTGTTGACTCGCCAGTTGTTGCTGTTTATATTTGTTTTGTTCGCAGCCAGTGGCAGTGGATGCTGCTGCCGTTGCCGCCGCCGACGTTGCCTCAAGCTGCTGCAGCACACTCGAATTGCTCTGGCAGTCAAGCATCACTAGCCGAATCCATTGTTTTCGTTTGTGTTGACATTTTGCATATGTGTGAGTGAGTGTGTGTGTGTGTGTGTGAGTGCGTGTAATATGTCCCAGTCGGAAATGGTAGAATGAATCAATGCATTGCAGTATTCAAGATTTTCCTAATGAATTCCCATTGCTTTCTCAAAGTAATGAGCCATGATTTCGTAAAGTTTCAGGTGTATCAGACATGCTAACACTCTCACTTAGTATTGTAAATAGAAAGGAATGAAGTTCGAAATACTTGGCTGTTTTCTCTTAAATACGAGTATAGTAAAGAAATGCAGTAAGTAAGTAAGTAAAGTGATGCTACCTTATAAAAGCGAACACTTCTTTTTACTTCTTCTAGCTTCTTACTTCTTTTTTTTAACTTCAGGTTGAAATATTCACAAGTTCTTTACCGCATAAGCTCCTGTTTTCAGCATCCGAAATAAGACATAAGTTATGCATTACTTTGGATTTACCTTACCAAATTTCCAACTGGGGGTTTTCCTAAAGTGTGGCAACATTGGCAGTAGTTGCGACTGTACATAGTTGTAAGAAATTATGTTATTTATGAGTTGATTTTAAGAAAATGTTTGCCTTGAAACTTTCCACACAGCACAGGCTCAAGCGGAAGTGTGCCAAGCTAATCGGCTGAGGTAAATTTCCGGTTGGTGGTGGCATTGCATTTGGACACAACAAACAGTAGTCAACCTAAGGTGATTAGCATGTAAAGAGGCTTATTTAATGAGTGAAGTAAAGCAGTGCTCGAAAGGAGTGCAATAAGGAAAAGTCGAAGAGATAAAACTAATAATACAAATAACAAAAATATGAAAAAGGAAAATAAAAAATTTCTTAAAAATGTTAAAATTAAATATTATATAAAGATTTGATCCTAACTTAATGAATATGAAAAGGAGATCGAAAGGAGTGCAATAAGGAACAGTAAAAGAGATACACATACCTAATAAAAACATATGAAAAGTAAAATGAAAAATTCTTAAACATGTACAAATGAAATATTACATAAAGATTTAATTTTTAGATTTTTCTAATTTTTGAAAAGGAAACGTTAAAGAAATAAAAATAATAATAGCAATAACAAAAATATGAAAAAACTAATTTTAAAACATCTAAAAAAAAATTAAAAACTAAAAATTATGTAAAAATTTAATTCTAATTTAATGAATACGAAAGAAGCTCAAAAGAAGAAGAAGAAAAATAAAAATTAAAAACTTTTAAAAATGTAAAAATAAAATATTATATAAAGATTTTATTCTAATTTTATGAATACAAAAAGATTACAATAAGGAAAATTTGAAGGGATAAAACACTAATAACAATATCAGAAATATGAAAAATTTAAATTAAAAAAAATTAAAAACTAAAAATTATATTAAAATTTAATTCTATTTAATGAATACGAAAGAAGCTCAAAAGGAATGTAATAAGGAAAATTTGCAGAGATACAAATAAAAAAACACTAATAAAAATATGAAAAATTAAAATTAAAAATTCTTAAAAATGTAAAAATGAAATGTTATATAAAGATTTTATTCTAATTTTATGAATATGAAAAGATTGCAATAAGGAAAATTTGAAGAGATAAAAACACTAACACAATAACAAAAATATGAACAATTTAAATTTAAACAAAAATCTAAAAAAAAATTAAAAACTAGAAATTTTATGAAAATTTAATTCAAATTTAATGAATACGGAAGAAACTTGAAAGATGTGCAATTAGGAAAAATTGAAGAGATAAAAATAAAAATAACACTAACAAAAATATTAAAAATTTATATTTAAGAAATTCTAAAAAATTTAACATTTAATATTATAGATAAATATAGTAATAATTTAATGAATACAAAATGAGTTCGAAAAGAGCAATAAAAAATGCTGAAGAGATAAAAATAAATATAACACTAACAAAAATATTAAGAATTTAAATTTAAAAAATTTCAACAATTTAACATTTAATGTTATAAAAAAATTTAATCCTAATGTAATGAATACAAAATGAGCTCCAAAGGAGTGCAATAAAAAATACTGAAGAGATAAAAATAAATATAGCACTAACAAAAATATTAAAAATTTAAAAAATTTCAACAATTTAACATTTAATGTTATAGAAAATTTAATCCTAATGTAATGAATACGAAATGAGATCGAAAGGAGTGTTATAAGAATATGCTGAAGAGATAAAAATAATAACCACAATAACAAAAATTTCATATTTTAATTTAATTTAAAAAAATCTTTTAAAAAGAGTTAAAAAGTAATTATTTATAAAGATTTTATACAACTTAACGCATAGGAAAAGATCTCAAAAGAAGTGCAATAGGAAAATGCTGAAGAGATAAAAATAATAATAGCAATAACAAAATATGAAAAATTTAACTTAAACAAATCTAAAAAAAAGTAAAAAAAAATTATATATAAAGATTTGATACTAATTAAATGCATAGGAAAAGAGCTCAAAAGGAATGCAATAAGGAAAAATTGAAGAGATAAAAATAAAAACAACACTAACAAAAAAATTAAAAATTTAAATTTAAAAAATTCTAAAAAATTTTAATATATAATTTTATGTTACATAAAAGTTTAATTTTAATGTAAAAAATATGAGAGTAGCATGCAAGGAGTGCAATAAGGAAATGTTCAAGAGATAAAAAAGAGAAAAATAAAATAAAAATAACACTAAAAAAATTTGAAAAATTCAAATTAAAAAAATTCTTACAAATTTTAAAACTAAATATATAAAAATTTAATTCCAAATTGAATACAATGCATCAGACTTTAAAGCATAAAACAATTTAAAATATAATACAAGTACTTCCCTTTACTACACCTTGTAGTATGTATATATAATAGCCGTTTATATAGTGGATATATGAATGATCACTAATTCATTGATGCATTCACACAACTTGCATCACTAACCAACTCCTTCGAATGCTTTCCCTGCGCTTCGTCGCACAAGAACACAACTTAATTAAGCCTTCCACTTGTGGCGAAACGATAAAGCGAATTTGAATGCAACAGCAAAAATTGAAGAACTCACTATCAAAACACTAAAAACCACTTTAATCTCAAGAAATCACCCGCTTCAAAATCAACTTACAAATCTATAAATTATGCATTGTTCGGCGCGCGGCCGCAATGTGGCCGCATCGTCGTAATGCGACGGCCACTCGAGAGCGCCCATCTTACAAGTGCTTTTGCACGTCGTTATTATAACAATAAGCAACACGCTCGTAAGATTAATTTCGTATAAGTGGCAGTTGCGGGGCGTCAGGGTGCAAGGCGCAGTAGGAGCGAAGTGGAGCAAAAGGAAAATCAAATCGAAAAAGTACTTGAAATTGCAGCGGCAGCCGCGCAAAAGTGCAGCGAAAACCACTCGGAATTTACATATCAGCAAGAGCACACACACACACACACACAAACACACACACACAAATTGAACATACATACATATGTGTTGGCGAGACATGGGCTTTCCTGCCACCTTCTCAACGCAGCAGCGCCACAGCGAATGCATTAATCAATTTCATGTTTTCTGATGCTTTTACGATTTTACGAGTGCAGCCGCGCGCCAATGTGGAGCGAGGCGGGCGAGGAGCAGTCGCCGCACCGCGTGGTGGAGTAATCAATTTCGAGGATCATAAACAACTTTTAATGAAGTTGTAAAAGTGGTGCTGGTGCTGGTGGTGGTGGCGCTGGTGTTCAACCAGCGATGTGCACGAGACGCAGTCTGCATGTCTGTTGAGCGTGTGACGGGGAGCAGCTTTCGAATGCGCACTTTGGAAACTTTTTGGGATTTGACGTCAGTTGTTTTGAACTAATCAAAATTTATTTTGAATTTTCTGGGGTTAATACGTTAAACCTAAGATTTTGTATGAGCTTTAATTTCTCAAAATTGCATATGAAATGAAGTTTTTATGAGACCATGAAATTTATGTTCGAATAGAATTGTAATAATTTTGCTTTATTATTTCGTGACTTTATTTTATAGTGGCTGTACCTTATAATGTTTTTAATATTTTGTGACTTAATTGTTATTAATGTGATAGCATAAAATTGACATTTGGTTAGAATTACAATATATACTTTATTTTAAATGTTTTGTTAAGGTACTAGGGTTGAATTCCTAAAAATTGCATATGAAATGTTTTTATGAAATGATAGCATAAAATTTATGTTTGAATAGAATTTGAATAATTTTTTTAATATTTTGTAATATTTTGTGACTTAAGTTTTAGTAATGTGACAGCATCAAATTGACATTTATATATTTTTTAATATTTCCTTAAAGCAGTCTTAGAGATGAATTTCTAAAAATTGTATCTGTAAAAAGTGTTTATGATATGAGAGCAAAAAGTTGAAGTTTGGATAGAATTTCAAGAACTTTTTTTATATTTATGAAATAATATGAAAGCAGCAAATTTACATTTAGATAGATTTTTAATATTTTTTTCTCCTATTTTGTTAAGGCACATTTAGAGATGTAAAAGCATAAATTTGGACAGAATTTCTATATTTTCTTTTATGTTTGTTAAGTTGATATTTGGTCTAACTAATCTTAACAATTTTTTAAATATTGTTAAATGATTTTTTCATATATGGGATCATTTTCGTGATATAAGTTTTAGGTTAGAATATTTTTTATTTATTTTTAATATATTTTTTGTAAGCTCTTAGTTGGAATATGGGAGCCTAAAATATATATTATGTTACATTTTTGTTATGTTTGGTATTTTTTAAATAATAAATATTTTATAAATATTTTTAAATATTCTTTCAACTTTTTTTGTGATATGAGATACAAATGCTTGTTCGAAAAAACGCTAACAGCGATTAGTGTGACTTATTGATACTTTTTTGCGACATAAAATAATTGTGATTGTTTTATGGATAGACTCAGTCAGCGGCACACACAGGATTTCATTTGGGGGGGAAGTTTTCCTACACAACTTCTGAGCCAAAAACTAATTGAAACCCTATGTTCCACCAAAATGTTTGCAAAGTTGAATTTTAGCCCAGCACAACAACACAGATCTCATTCCTTGATTTTCACAGCATTGATTAACAATTGGGAACTGGAAAGTAGAAAAAGATGCTAAGATTTAAAAAAACCTGAACTTCCCTATTGTTAAAATCAATCCAATTCGTTAGATCTCAGTCAGAGATCTTTTTTCAATCATCTGAATTCAACGATCTGGGTGTCTGTAAATTTGAAAATTTAACATAAGAATGGTTCTCTCTCTACGATTTTCACAGGGAATCCTTGGAGCACATTCTTGACTTCTGTCCGGCTAAGACTGCGTTTTACTCACTTAACTTACTCACCGGTAAGTTCTTCTCTAAGTTAAATGTGATTCCCAAGTACATCATTAAGTCTTTGCTGAACTTCGCTCGGAATACCCACAATCTCATCGATCACTTTTTGGCTCTGACTGGTATCGCTATGGACCCAATAAGGTCTTTGCGTGGCCAACCTGACCTGCCAGCTTACCGGCTGAACTTCGCTAGGAACACCCACATTCTCACCGATCACTTTTATGTCAACTCGCAACACAAAGAAGCTCTAACTGATACCACTAGGGACTCAACAGGATCTATGCGTGGCCTACATGGCCTGAATGCTTACCTAACCTGAGAACAGGAGAGTAGGAAAGTCCTCGGTGACATAAAAAACAAAATTGAATTTTACTATCTTTAAAATAGACCTTTGATCCCCTGAAGTATCCGATTAATATGTCATGTCAGGATTTCAATCCATTCAAATTTTTTTTTAGTTTTTAGGCCTTTCGCCCTCTTAACCCTGCACCCCCAAAAATTACTCTATTTGCGGCCACACAAAAGTCAAAGTTCAACACAATTTTCCATTCTCACACATTCACTCATCGAGTTGACCCCAGCCATTCACTTTTATCGCTGCATTTACATGAGTTATTTGACGGAAAAGCTCCCGATTGCAAAACCACCTCAAATCGTAGAAACTCTGTTTTCATTTTTATTTTATTTATGTTACTTGCTGTATTTTCTCCATTGTGATAAAGTCGGCAGTGGTGGCAAAGTGAAACTTTCCACCACTGAAATTCATAACAATTTGCATAATGGAAAAATCGCGCCGCGGCAGCAACGTTGGCGCCTTTTGTTTAATCTCAAGCAAATTAATTTCGTTTCGCAATTTGGACGCGGCGCGTTTTCACGCTGATGCGATTAATCAAATAAAACTTCCGGTTTACGCAAACTAACAGTGCGCTTCACAGCGGCACTGGGCGGGTTAGTGTGAAAATGCAAAGAGCGAAAAGGCACGAAATTAACAAATGGACGGCAAGGTGTTAAAGATAAAGTGGCGAAAATTTATGAAGAGCAGCGCTGTGCAGCACCAAAGCTGAAGTGCGGTTAAAGTGAAAATTTGTTTGTATGTATTTTTTATTTGTTAAGATATTTTTTTAATAATTTTTTTTTTAATATACATTTTTTTATTTCTGGTAAATAACCTTTTACTTAATATGATTTATTTTTATAAAATACCTTTATGGAAATTTTTGTTTTTTATACACTTGAGTGATTTTTTGGCAACAATTTATGAATCAGGGAGAAAAAACTATAAGGTAGTTAAAACGTTATGAGAGTTTAAGTTAACATTTGTTGCAATATTTTTTTTTACTTTTCTTTTGATAGTATTTTTAATATTTTTTTTGTTTATAAATTTACCTTCAAAGTTTTTATATAAATTATATAAATTGTTTATGCACATAGTTTATGAGTTTGTGTTGGCTTGAGTGATAGTTTAGTAAAAGTAGGTTAAATTTTTTTCCTTCCTACTATCTTACAGTCAGAAATCCATCCAAATTCTGAAAAATCTCTGTATGTGAAATTCCAACATTCAAGCGACCCTGAAGGCTAAATAAACCTATGCGGCCTTCTCAAAACTAGTCAAGGATTGTGGTAACCTCCTTAGTTCATCAGGAAGGCGAAATGATATAAAGTTACATTGTATTAAAGGCCATAAAGGACATGAAAGTCAGGAACAACTCAACACTTAGCCAAAAGAGGCGCCATGTTTCTACTGTTTGACCCCGAACCATTCTTTTGACTGCCCAAAGGACGCTTAAAAAAATGTTTGAAGAAATGGGTGGGTCAAAGTTTTGCGGAGCAATGGACCAACTACAAAGAACAATAACGATTTCTAGTTCTAGAATCTGGATTCCAGACAGAGTATTACCCAACAAGTTATGATACATAAATATTTATATACGACAGTTCGATTACGACGTAATACCTATGGTATTGCTACTTCAATTTCCTTCACTATGTACAAAAAAGGAAAACTCATCTGGGCAACTTCTTCTTCGACAACCTAGAGAATGTAGTCTATAGAACTATTCCCAGTCTACTACTACTACTACTACTAGGCTTAGTGAGAAGTTTAAACTGGTTCAATGAGTGAACGGACTTAATTTCGACTGTTTGTGGTATAACAATGGGCCTTCATGGCCTAACTGAGCGCCGCCAGTCCTACTTACCCACCTACGGTGATTCCGGGAGTAGTGCCTTTGGGTAGTAAGGAGGCTTTAGTGAGTGAAAGTCTCACACTTCCATAAGGCTTTCAATAGTTTGCTCCTCCGACTACGAGACTGGGGCCTAGCTTCATAGCGAATGAAAGGGATCTACAGAATAATGCCGGTTCATAGCTTTTCCAGACGGACTGATTACAAATTAATACCCACGGGGGTCCCGTCGGACAGTAAGGAATCTAAGGATGAGGGGGAGTAAGGATGAAAGTTTCACATTACCATAAAACGTTCTTCCTCGGTTAAAAAAAGTCCGATTACGAGACTAGGGCCTAGCTTTGTAGCGAATGTAAGGGATCTAGAGAATAATGCCGCTTCATAGCTTTTCCAGACGGACTGATTACAAATTAATACCCACGGGAGTACCGTCCAACTGTAAGGAGACTAAGGATGAGGAGGAGTAAGGATGAAAGTTTCACACTACCATACAACTTTCTTTCTCGGTTAAAAAAAGTCCGATTACGAGACTAGGGCCTAATTTTGTAGCGAATGAAAGGGATCTGGTCAAATTGGAAGCTATTTCAGATAGACTGACAGTCTGCCAGTGAGGAGGTTTAGTAGGTGAAAGTCTCACAGATCTTTCAATGCTTCTACCTCGATAAAAAGAAAACAAAGTTCAATAAAGACACTAGGGTCTAGCTTTCTAATGGACGAAAGGGATCTACAGTTTTGTGCTGGTTTCAAGCGGAGGGTCAGGATCTGTTTCATAGGCATTTCTAAGCTAAGATGCTTGCCATGTTCTGCTGAGAAAGCAGTCGAAGAAAGACAAGTTGTTACAAATTCGTTGTTCAACCCACTAATCATTTGAGCCACGAAGGCCATCGAGAACGATCTCACGCTATATTAAATAAAGAGGAACTCTGTTTCTTTACAGGACACCTGACTGTTACTTACTGACTGTTACTGTCGACTCGGGTATCAAATGGGAAACTGCTCATCGGATGTCTGTTAATATTTTCACTGCTGCAGAGATGATTTCGGGGTAAACCTTTTAGCAAGATCTGCCCTAAAACTACTATACAAATTTTATTGTGGTTCTGTCAAACATCAAACACAAAATATTAATAATGTACAACAATAAAGAGTAACAAATAGCAGAGGTAACGCAATGAAAAGAGAAGAGAAAGTTTGAGAAGAATTAAATTTACTCTGGTCAAATAAAATGTGGAAACAAAAAAATGCTTGTCTATAGACATACACATGACTTCATTTATATATAAATACATATATTATATACACGTATATGTATATAGATATGTCTGTCTGTATTAATTTGGCCGTAAGCGAAATCGTATTATGGGAAAAAGTGTAGTCAGCAAAATTGCAGGCAAAGTAATGTAAGAAGAAAGTGGGAGTGCAGGGCGGAATGGAGTGGAGTCGAGGCCGGATTATGCCACCCACTGGCACTTGCCGCAGAAGGAAATGTGTCATGGCGCGTGAGCGAAAGCAGCAGCGCGAACGCCACCAACGACGGCGGAGTTGCGACGGAAAAACTGCTAGAACTGCTAGAGCAACTAACATGTACACGACATGGAAAATCGCAAAATTTACTGCAAATTGGAATTTTGCACAATTGTAGAATTTCCACCCCGCCTCCGACAACCGACAACTACAGGCTGCACCACCGCAACTACAAACACAGCCGGGCAGCACAACGTAGGACGACAGCCAGGACCTGCTGCACTGGCACAACTAAAGCCAATAATAAATATAAAATGCCAGTGCTACACAAATATAAATGAAATAAGAAACGACCGAACGAGTAACCAAGTGAGTAAAACCGTAAGGAATTAAATTTATTTTATTACATCAGCCGGGCGGCAGCGCAGCGCCAAGGAGTAAAAATATTGCATGACCTTATCGGCAGCGGAAAAGAGTTCGGCCATGCAGCTAAAAACTACAAAAAGAAAAACTATCAGCACAATGATTAAACTTGTCTTTGGCCACCTTTTTTGGCAACAACAACAACAACAAAAGCAAAGCAAAAATATTGGTGGCATTCATGAGCTGAGGCAACTGTTCTGGTCAAAGACTGAATTATATCAGTAAAATTCAGTTCGAAGTGCAACAACAACAAAAACATTGCACAGTGGCAACAACAAAAAGAGAAACATAAAACAGTGGCAGCATTTTCGAGATGTGGTGAGAAAGAAATGCATTTCTGACAGGTTATCGAAAATTATTAATTTGTCCAAAGTCCTCCATTCGAGTTTGAGTTATTTTGACAGACCTGAATGCATCACTGGACATCATAAAAAGCAAATACAGCGAATTTTTAGCTCTTGTTAGTCATACTGTTAGTTCGACTACTGACCAAACCCTCAAAAACCCTTTAACCCTTTCGCTATTTTGTTGCCATATGGCAACATGCTACTTTGTGGACGTCTGCATTCTCTATGGTTGCAAGAATACATTTTTTTGTTGGTCCTTAGAATAGTTTGAAGTTTTAGAAAAAATACGAAATTAATAAACTGAATATTTAAGTTTAAAGAAGAGAAGTATACACGTTTTTTTTATGGTATATCTTGACATAGTAAACGAAGAAGAAGCAGAAAAAATGAGAGAACTTTTTAATTTGACGTTTTCTTTCGATTTAGATACTTTTTTTTTTTTTAATTTTGGCTGAAGTAAATGAAGAAATATTCAAATTTTCGTTATGCGTAAAAAGTTTAAGTAATTATTACAGCCACAACGATGTGGTTGCTCTCATAGAAAAACACTCTAAAATACAGGGTCCGAGTATAAAAATTAAAAAAATTCTTATGGAATGTTGCTAATATAACCACATAGAAGCCTAAGACGTAATATTTAAAATTTTAACTTTCCCTAGTAAAAACCTGTAGCGGAAGGGTTAACTGTCTAAATTTATAGTTTTGACTTAAAGTGAAACTTTATAAAAATATGAAAAAAAATTCCAAATCAAATACGATAAATAATTGCAAAAAATCATTAGCAATGAAGTTGAATAACTATTCACAAATTGTAAGCACACACACACACACATCGCAATAGTTATTAGCCAAACACGGCTCATCCTTACAGATGGCTACTGCACAAAATATAAATAAATACAAATTAGTCAAATGAATTTGGCTGGCGGCATTCAGCTGTGCAGCCGTTGCAACGTCTTTTAAATTAAATTTAAAATAATTTGCAAGATTTTTCATTTTAACAGCCAAATCGGTTGCCGGCCAATGGCTTTAATCAGCATTGCGCATTGAAAATGCACAGCAGAAATTTATAGAAATGATGACTGCATGCGCATTGCAGCCGCGCCCCTTCCCCTGTTCCGCACCTATTCACCAATGCAATGAACAAATGGCAAAAGAGCATAAATCACGCGCTAAATCGCTGAAGTTATCGCTATGAAAAACTCGTTTTTCGACGCCGTTTGACTTTGGGGGCAATACAAGTCTTCATGGTGTTTTTTGTTTGTTTGTTTTTTTAATTCAATCAAATTTATTTGAAGGCGTTTCAGCGTTGCAATATTAGACAAAAACGCCATTAATTGCATAAAAAATTGCAACGCCAGTGGCCGACTGGCGCATTTAGCTGTCCACCTCAAAAACGCTGCTGGAATTGAAAGATCGACGCCAAGTGTGGCGATTAAGTATCAAAGTGTATGTGTGTGTGTCTGTGTGTGTGCCGTAAAACTGTTTAGTTAATAAGCGGAAAATGGCCAACTTTTCAATTTTTGAAAGTCTATTAATTTCTATTATTGAACAAATCACTGAATTACAACAACAAAGTATACCTGCTGTGTTGTTGTTTTTCTTGTATGGGCCTGAAGAGCGGCCACTCGAGCCAGCGACACTGACTTGCTGCGGCTTGGGCCACCCACTTTTCAAAACACTTTTACGTTCGGTTGCTGTTCTTGTTCTTGTTGTTGTTGTTGGGGTTTGTTTTATTTTCAGTAGCGCACAGCTTTATGTCAACCGTGTCCATGTCCGTGTGCTCTATTGCTGTGCGGTGCTCATGTCGAGTGAGCACCTCTTCACACACTCACACACACACGCACACACATACATACATACATTACACATATGCTGAAGATTTGCTCAAGTGCGACTCAGCGCTGCTTCTTTGGCACTTTTTCTTGGGCTTATTGTGCTGGGCTGTCATGATTGTTGTTGTTGTTCTTTCTGTTGTTGTTGCGTTTG
This sequence comes from Melieria picta, assembly GCA_964056695.1. Taxonomy (NCBI): domain Eukaryota; kingdom Metazoa; phylum Arthropoda; class Insecta; order Diptera; family Ulidiidae; genus Melieria; species Melieria picta. Next base: position 133,569,266 of record OZ057398.1, read on the forward strand.
GTGCTGTGCTATTCAAGCGCAGCTTCCACTTGAGCTTCAAGTATTTGTTTATGAGTTTTACAAAGAAAAATACTGTACAGCACAAAGGCCCACCGTGCAGCACAACGTTTACTTTACGCCTGACTGCGTACGCGGCCCATTTCAATTGTCAAACCTCCCATGAAGCTTTAATGTTTTCTTTTGTTTTGCAGTAAGTTTTAATAGCTTTCGTTGACTTTGATCTTTAAACGTGTTCAATTTGTTGGATTCGGTGTAAAAATCGAAATTTGTATAACAACAACAAATATGGTTTTCAGCGCTTTAATGTAAAGTGTGACATTTCGGTGACACAAAATGCAATTTTTGAATTAAGAAAGAATGTAAATTTTATCTCGTGGTGAGATGCGAATTTCTAAGGATCCTTTCTGAAGAATTTGTTTAACTTTCAGACAAAGTTTTAGGGGTATTTCTAGGGATCCTCCCTGAAGATTTTGTATATTTTTTAGGCAATTTTAAATTTAATATGCTATCAATTAAAGCTTGAAATCGATTTTAAAATTTACTAGAAGAATCTTTCGAAAGAATTTCTAATCATTCAGTTCATATTTGCGAGAAGAGACACTTTGCTTTCTGTTCCTTCCACACATAGCGGAGTCCCCCTTTACGATAGTCAAGTTTACAGTTAGACAAGCATAGGTATAAAATTTTAGCTAATCGTCTCTGGACGAGAAAGAGTTGGTGAAAAATCTTCTTGCCGTCACTTAGTCCAAACAGGACTAAAGAACTACTTCGCCTAAAGCTTATGTCCGTTCCCGTTACAGTCTCGGCCTTGACTGGTCCTGAGCGTAATTCAAACTTTTCTTCAATAGTGGTTGCGGTTTGATGTATAGAAAAGAGAGTTGTCACTGCCACATTTGTTGTCACTGCTGGGTTTTGGCATGCGAAATGTTTCTCTTCATGGGAGCTCCATTCTTCGACAAGTTGATAGATCTGGATCCAGGATCCATATATGCAGTTTGGATCTCCTCATGTGAATGGTTTCTGTATAGAGAGGAAAGTGTTCCGCACTTGCTGTGTCACTGCTGGGGTTTGAAAAGAAGCCCCATTCATCGCATTTCCTTACCATTCTAGGAGCTTCATTCCTCTACAACCTGGCGGACCTGGCCAGGATCAACATTGGCAGTATGGCTCTGTTCACCTGGATGGTTTCTTCCCTATACCAGAAACCTTGAAGGTCACTTTTAAAACTTATACCACTGAAGCCAGAAACCTCACCCACGTTCTAAACCAATAATAACATAGAGTCTATTATGACCGAAGTGTGGGCTGCCATTCTAACCTAATTTTTATTGAAATTTAACTGATTTAACTACGCAATCGATACAAAGCTTTCTGAAGAATACTTCCGTTGTATTATATTTAATTGATTTGCCATCAGTTTGATTTCATTATCGACAATGAGTTTGGTGATGGAGATATAGTAAAGAAGTTCAGGTTTCTTACTTTTCAACTGTAAAGATTGTGGCAGTAAACTTATTTTTGTATAAAACGTTTGAGTTTTTCTTGTACATGGAAGCTTTAAAGCTTTTTAATCTTTAAAAGCATATTTTTAATGATTATAACTTTAACCCATTAGCGCTCAAAACGTCTAAAATTTTTGTACAACTTTGCGATTGTACCAAGCGATGAAATCGGCGTTACGGATAGTGAAAATAGTCATTCTATATGTTTTCGGGTCCGCTCTACATGATTATGCCATTAGATTTTCATTTTGGTCACAAGGAAATCCAATATGGCGGTGTTTTCGGAAAAAAATGCAAAAATTTCGACCAGTTTTTTTTTCAAATCAATATTTCGTACCGAAATAGATTTTTGGTTGGGGTATAAATATGCACAAAAGTGCACAAACATGTTGAACTTTCAGAAAATAATAACAACCTCAAAATGGCGGAAAAATGAAAATGGCGGAAAATTTGTTCACAATCATTCATGAATTTTTTTTTGGAAAACGACGCACTATAACGAAAAATGTTCAAGAACAAAAAGTGTTTAGAATTTGACAGAGAATACGTCTGAATTTTTTGAAAAAGTTTTGATCAACTTTTGAAATTTTGCAAATTGTCAATTCTTAACAAATTGCAAAAATTTCTCAAAAAATTCTGAAAAAAATTCATAGATGTTCTTAGACTGATTCTAAGCATTTCTGGCTAACAATTATTCAATTTTACAAATTTATAGAATTTCCAGAATACTTTTGTCCCTCTTCCTTCTACACTGCAGTCATTAGAAGTGCAAATTTAAACACAACAACAATAGCAAAAATATGCTTTCGTGTATGTTTATCATTAGCCAACTCAATTAGCAGTTGGCTATGAGCAACAACAAACCACTACAACAACAACATTAGCCAGCGGTCGATCGTCAGCAACGCCAAAGGCAACTTGGCCGCCTCGAAGCCAAACTGTTTTGTTGCTTGGCGTGTTAAAAACAAGAGGCAACGAATGCTTCATGCTTCATTTTTGCTTTTGACTAAAAACAGATTTCCTGCTCAAGAAGTATGCGAGAGTGATCGCACACACACACACACACACACAGACACAAGTGAGCCGCAGCCAGTCAGTTTGCGCGTTATTCAGCCCCATTCAGCGAAATTGTTGTTCTTTCATTTTGTGGCAACATGATTGACATGCGATTGGCATGATTTTCTATAAACAATCAAAAGCAACAAAAAGGCGCGCGCTATTAACGCACGCACACATTTACACACACAGGCGCAGTTTTCAAGTGTGTTTGGTGCTTTGTGTAATTGAAGGCAACGATTTCTGTTTGTTGAATAAAAATAAATACAAAATTGACATTTGGCGGCGATGGTGCAAGGCGTTTCCAAGTGCTGGAAGCTGCAGTCTGACATGTGTGTGTGTGTGTGTGTGTGTGTGTGTGTGTGCGATAATGAATTTGTCGATGCTGGTGGGTGGCGTTGCACAGTTGCTCAACGTCAAATCAATGTGTTTTCACTTGCCGCCATATGCAGTGCAGGCTGCAGCTGACTCATCCTTTTCCGGCCACTTGAATTGTTGTGATTAGTAAATGCATTTTTATTTTGTTGTTGCTATACTAAACACGCCAATTGTGTGGCGCTTGTGCCAATTGACGTTGCGGGTGGTAGAAGCACTTGAGATGCGAAGCATTTTGCATGCAGTCAGACACATATCAGGGATTTATTTTGACTATAGCAAAGAATAGTTGCAGTGACCTTGAGATCTTGTAAGACAATCAAGAAGGTTTTAGTTGGTCTAGGCTGAAAAATTTGAATTAGAGGGTAAAGAGTTGCGAGTGCAGCGTAAGCTTCGTTAGTCAGAGTGTTGCCAGATTCGAGAATTTAATTATAAATTTCGTTAGATGTGATACTTTTAAAAGAATTTGTACGAGAAATAAAGACAAATTGTCAAATATTGAGTACTGAATGTCTAAAAAATTTCATGAAATCACTTTAGATTTAATTCTTTTGAACTGAATATTTCAAAAATTTGATCAACATTATTAAATTTTTTACTCAAGTTTGCTAAAGTTAATGGACATTTTTTTTTTGCTTATTCAGGGATTTTTTTTTTACTATAGCAAAGAAGAGCTGCAGTGACCTTGAGATCTTGTAAGAATTATAGGGCAACGAGTTCTGAGTGCAGTGTAAGATGGTTAGTCAGAGTGTTGCCAGATTAGACAATTTAATTATAAATTTCGAATTGAAAGCAGAATTTAATTTTAAATTTTTATAAATTTTTACGAGAAATAAAAACAAATTGCCAATTTCTTGAATGTCTCAAGAATAAAGACAAATTGCCCATTTTTTTAATGTCTCAAGAATTTCATGAAATCACTTTAGATTTAATTCTTTTCAACTGAGTATTTAAAAAATTGTATCAACATTAATAAATTTTCTACTCAAGTTTTCTACTAAAGTTAATAGAGTTTTTTTTGCTTGCTCAAATTTTATTGCAACTATTTGATTGTTCATTTTAAAACCACAAACACACGTTTTCTCCCTCGACTACTGCCATGTTTATTCCACTTCTCACTCACCATCAACGCTCGTCGTTGATCTATCTCCATAATTTAATTAAATGTTGCGATTCTTTCGAAAGTGCAACAACAAATTGTCACACATAACAGCAGCAATAACTCGACGTTGACCACGAAAAATCACAAAACCTTACCACAAAATGTATCACTTAATTGCAACAAAACCAACAACAATAGCAAAATTAATGCATTAAAAATTATAAAAACCTCAACTACACGCTGACTGGTCGGGCCGGCTGCAGCGGCCAGTAGTCGCGCCGTGTTGCATTAAAATGCAACGCCACAAACGACAAACGCTGCGCCCAACAAATTACGCGCTGACCGCACATCAAATTAAATTTTTGCCCAGCCAAAACAAGAATTTAACGCGCGAAAAAAATGATTGCAACAAAAAAATACAACAACAAGAACAACAACGCCGGCGCAAAATCCGCCACGCGATTTCGCACGCCATCTACACTAATTGACAACAACAACTACAACAATAACCATAGCAATAAAATGCATTGCACAAAAAAGTATTTAAAATAAAATAAAAACTTTCAACAAAAAAAACATTCTGAAAATATGGCCAAAAAAAATGCAAAGCCGTACAGCCGTAATGAAAAATTGATGCGAATGCAGCATAAATCCATCAAGCGCACTAAAATATCCATAAAAGCTCAGCGCTCAGCGGACTGTCTGCGCTGCCCGCACAGGATGAGTCGGCGGCCGTCGGACGCGGTGCGTGTGAAAAAATCACACTCGTACTTTCAATAACAATTTTCCAATTTTTATGCATAAAATAAAAGGCGGCCGCAGTGTTGTCGTTGTTGGTGTTGTGGCAGCGCGCGAAACATTGCAACCGAAAAGTAATAATTCACAGTGGAATTTGCAGGCGACGCTGGTGTTGTTGCACACTCGTCGGCCGGGCGGATTGTTGTGGTCGCTGGCCGGTGCACGGATGGGCGCATAGATGGACAGATAGGCGGCAAAGTTTGATGGAAGGTGTGCTGCTGGGTTCGGGACATGAATCGACGCAATGCCGGACACGCTTACAAGTAGAGTTGAACGTAGGAGACCCAAAAAGGTTAAGAATCTATGAGAGAATATATGCCACTCTTTCAAGCAATGGACACCGACAACGGTTTTAACCATCAGACTAGACAATGAGTGGAAATTATTGGGTTGTTTTCGAATTTCTCATTTTTTTACTTACAACTAGTTGCAACTGTATAAAATACAAAATATAAAAATGTAAAAATATAAAAATGTAAAAATCTTCAACAAAAAAATGTATACTTATGTATTGAAAAATATCAAAATATAAAAATACCAAAAAAATATGAAGGTATAAAAATGTGAAAAAACATATCAATATAAAAATATAATATAAAAGCACAAAAATATCACAATACGAAAATATAAAAACATGAAAATACCAAAATATGACAGTTTAAAACTATACAAATATAAAACTTTAAAAATTAAAATATGAAAATATAAAAATATCAGAATATAAAAATAAAAAAATTTTAAAATATATGAACATTAAATATATAAATTATATTAAAGTATAGATATATAAAAATACCACAACATAAAACTCTCAAAATATAAAATTGTAAATGCATAAACCTATCAAAAAATCAAAACTTAAAATATTAAAATTCAAATATTACTTAAATATTAAAATACAAAAATAAACAAATTCATAATTACAAAAATATTAAAAATATAAAAAGATAAAACTATTGAAATGCCATAAATATGAATGAATTAAAATATCAACATACCAAAAAAAATTTAAATATAAATATGCAAATATATAAAAATATCAAAACATAAAAATATAATAAACAAAAATTAAAATATTAAAAAATATAGTCTAATAGTATAAAATATAGTCTAAAATATAGTCTAATCTACAAATTCGAAAAAGTAAAATAAAAGATATAAAACTAATAACACTTTTAAATATAGAAAATATCAAAATACGAAAATACAAAAATCTACACATAAAAATATAAATATATAAAAATATAAGAAAATAAGAAAACATGAAATATATTAAATATAAAATTATAAAAAATACATAAAAAAATAAAATAAATAAAAATTAAAAAAATCTAAAAATGTAAAAATTAAAATAAAAGCTGCTGCTAATCCAAATTTAAAGTCTTACTGTGATAATAAAATTAAGATTATGTTTCAAAATTAAGGTGTCGACACTAAAATTCTGTAAATTTTGCAATAACATAAGTTTTGCAATGATTTTATCTTCTCATAAACATCTATTTATCTATCTCTAAGATCTGAAACTAACAACACTTTCAAATATGGAAAATATCAAAATACAAAAATGTACACATATAAAAATATGTATAAAATTATAAATATATCAAAATCTAAAAATGAAAGGACTTATAAAAATATAAAAAACTAAACATTAAATTAAAATATAAAAATGTAAAAAATTAAAATATAAAAATGTAAGAAAATAAACATTAATTTTAAATATAAAAATGTAAAAAATTGAAATATAAGATGTAAAAATAAGAACACTTTCAAATATGGAGATAAAAAATATAAAAAGTTATAAAATCATAATATAGAAATTAAAAAATATAGAAATTTAAGATATAAAGTAATATATTGAAATTTTTTTCATTTATATAATGTAATTTATATTTGTAATTTATATAAAAAATAAACATTAAATTATAATATAAAAATTAAAAAAATTAAAGTATAAAATGTACAAATAAGAACACTTTCAAATATGGAGATCAAAAAATAGAAAAAATAATAAAATAATACAAATTCAAAAATTTAGAAATATAAATACAAAATATGAAAATTAACAAAAAATAAAAATTTGAAATTTTAGAAAATAGAAAAAATAAAAAAAATATAATAAAATATAGAACACAAAAATGTAAGAATATGAAAACGAAAAATTGTTAAAATGTAAATATTAAAATTGATGTGAAAAATTTTAAACATAAAAAGTAAAATTATGACGTTTCAAATTACAACGATACGAAAAATATATGTATTTTTTTAAAATCAAAACATAATTTTAATTATTAGATACAAATACGTAAACCATCATTGAAAGCTGCCAATACTAAATGATTAATTAAATAATTACAGTAATTAAAATAAATACAGTATTAAATTATTTAAATGTTAAATAAAAAAACCTTAAAATTGTAAATATGAAATATAAAATATAATTGTAATTTCAAATCACAAGAATTGCTATTTCTTAATGATTTATTTTGATTTATTTTCCAAGTTTGATTTTCTTCTAAATTTGATTTTAAAAGACTTTAACCAAATTTCGATTCAGTTTGTTGCGCTTCTCATCTGCAGTGCTCTTTTAAGATTTAAAGCATTAATTAAAAATCGATTCCTACTGCAACGTGTCGGTGTAATGCCATTCGCACCTGTCTAAATGGCTTCGGCTACACGTAATCAAACCAATCATCAGGCCGCTGCACCGCACCTCAGCCTGCCGGCTGCCTCAACCGCGGCTCAACGCTACACAATTTACTACTCATAATTTTTTTTGATATTATTTTAAATTCTTTTTTGTTGCTTGCATTTTCCAAAATTCCCGCCAAAGTGCAGTGCAATTTCGAAATTTTTACAACAACCCGTGCACATTCACACAGTCCGCCCAAACAAGCGGACACACCAGCAATGCAACGACAACAACAACCAGAACAAGCGCAACAATTGCAACTTCAGAAAATAACAACAGCACAACAACAACAACAACAATAAGCGCAACAAAAATTATGATGGATCACCAATCAAGCAACACCATCAACTTGCAACAACCCGACAGAAACGCAACAAATACAAAAACAACGACAGAAAAAAAATAGACATCGAGCTGCATGAGAGCAAAACCGAAAACATCGTAGAACCGAAACATACAAAGTCAATAACAATTTTTGTATTTTTGTTGTTGTTGTTTTTTTATTTATATTCTTTATGTTTCGGTTGCAATGCAGCATTTTCATTTTGTTGTGTGTGCGTGTGTGTGTGTGTGTGGAGTTTTTGCGGGAGCCTTTCGATGCGCCGCGTGTTTTTTGCGCCGTTTGCAGCTTTTCATTTTCTGTTATTTCTTTTTTTTTTATTCTTTTTGTTTTTGTATTTTGTGCGGCCAATTCTTTTTAACCAGGTATTAACCAAAATGCCGGCGTATATACCGTCGTATATTTTTATGGTGGATTTGTGTGATCCGTTGCAATTTTGTGTTGCATTGTTTTGCGGCCTCAAACGTGTTCGATTTTTTCTTGCTGCTTGTGATTTTACGCTGATGCTTTTATTGTTGTTGTTATTGTTATTGTTGTTGCTGGCGTTGCTGTTAACATTTGGTGCTATGGCTTTTTATGAGCATGAAACAGTGCTGCCAGTTCCGAGCGCATCCCGACCTGCCAGCCAACCAAGCAGCCAGTCTCGGCCATCCAGTCAGCATCCTGCCTCATTATTTTTATATGATTTTTGCGGTTTGCTAAGGTTCTCATGCCACATTGTCATAATTTTCTTGTTGCTGTTATTGTTGTTGTTACACTTTTTCCTTTTCAACTTTATTACTATGGCAGTGGCAGTGTTCTCGTGCAGGAAGCAGAAGCGTATGGCGTGTAAAGTTGGAAAAGGGCGGCGAGCAGCAGACGACGGCCGACTTTACCGCATCACCGAAACGTCAAAGGAAACGAAAGCAGTCAATGTTTTCAACATGCAATCAATAAAATTTCAATACGAAATTTTAATATAATTACAGGTCATGGTAACTAGACGGGTTTGGCTATGGGAAAGGCGGATAAGTTGGAGCAGTGAACTTTGAGGTCATGCGAGGACTGAGGTCATATGCGAGTAAAAGATTGCAAGCAAACAAAGAGCAACTTTGGTGGATCACGTTTCTTGTAAATGCGGCTTCAATCAGTCGAAAAGTTAATGTTGTTTTTTAGAAAAATTAATTAAAATCAATTCAATTCAATTAATTCAAATTAATGTTTTCAAAAAATTTCTTGTGAGAATCTCTTTTCACACTATTCGTATTTCCTTTGAACACTTTCGTCATCACATTCAGTTATATTATAAAAAAATTTTGCAATGTATTGGTAAAGAAAGCCATATTAAAAAAAAGGGGGTTTAATGACTTTTGCTAAACAATTTCATTGATTTTATCTCTAATTTTTTAACCATTCTTGAACCCTTTCTTCTATTTCTTTCTAATAATTTCATTGATAGGTTACCTCTTACCTCTAAAAAAAGGATATAACGAATTTTGCTAAACAATTTCATTGATTTTATCTCTAATTTTTTAACCATTCTTGAACCCTTTCTTCTATTTCTTTCTAATAATTTCATTGATAGGTTACCTCTTACCTCTAAAAAAAGGATATAACGAATTTTGCTAAATAATTTAATTGATTTTATCTCTAGTGTGTTAACAATTTTTGGACCACTTCTTCGATTTATTTCTAATAATTTCATTGAATTTATCTCTAACCTTTTAATTTTTGTAGTGATCTTTCGATGCAGTTATTTCCAATCTGTTGTCTAAATAAAATTAATAAATACAAATTTTCCCTATTCCAAGCTCAAAAAACTATAAAAAGAACTTTGCTGTCGCTGAAATAAATTCTTAATTTTTTCTTAATAATTTCATTAAAGTTATATTTAGTCCCTAGACTACGTTTTTTTAACTCCTCCTTTGAGTTCCGATCTTCAAACGCGCAAAAAAATATTTAAGAACCATTAACTTCTGTTGCTGAAATAAAAATTTAATTATTTTCCAACAATTTTATAATCTCTAGTCTAACTTTTTTGTAGTCCTTTTTCAACGTTTGATTCAGTTATTTATAATTTTTCATCACAAAAATTTTTTCAATGTCTTGAAAAAGGTTCCAGGTCTTCAAAAACAAAACAAACCTTAAGAAAAGTTAACTACTCCCACTGAAATAATTTGTAAAAATTTTAAACAAATTTTAATGGACCCAGTTTTTATGTACCAGAGTTTTGTACTCCACTTTCACTATCATACTAAAAAAAAAATCTGAAAAATTTTCCATATCTAATACAAACAATAAAAAGCCGTATGATGAATGAACATTCGCTGAAATCCATTTTTAATTTTTTTACAAACAATTTTGCAAAAGTCAGCACTTCTCTATGCACTTTGTACTCCGCTTTCACTGTCTTACTGAGTTATTTCTCATTTTCGATGTTAAAATTAAAAATTTTTCAAATCTACAGACACAAAAGATGAATGAAAATTTGCTCAAATCCATTTTTAATTTTTTTTTACAAAAAATTTTGCAATAGTCAGGGCGTGTCTATAAACATTTTTGTACTCAGTACTTCAATTATTTCTTTTTTATTATTTCAGTTATTTCATATTTTCCAGTGTATGGAAAAATGTTTCCAGTCTTTGAGAATTCCCTTCCTAAAGCGAGAAATAGATGGTTGAGAACGGAATCTTACAAAATCAGCAAATCCCTTTGGTCCATAAGCAGTGAGAGCAAATCCCCGGACCACTTAAACAGAGGACGCCGAGATTTGGCGAGGCTTACTGCGGTTATCAGAGGTCACTGGCCCATTCGAGAATGAATACAACTGATATCGCAGACCCGAACGAGAAGGAAACTAGCTGCCACTACCTTTGCGCCTGTTCGGCTCTATCGAGATAAAGGTGGAATACCGTTGGGAAAGCCACGGTTCACCGATTTCGGAGTCTTTCGGTTCGCTTCTTGCATTCATTAACCTCTCAAAGTGGTCTGTAAGAAGCAGATCACCGAGAGGGTTAAGAATCTTTAGCAGTACTAACCGGGAATATAGTACATCCTGGGGCATCATCTGTACCTAAACCCTCGTTCATTTCCTTTGTTTATTCTCACTTTCCCGTTTAAGTTTAAGTTTAAGTTTATGCTTAAGTTCCATTTTGTTAATTAGTCTGTAAGAATTGTTCAAAGACTACTACTAAATAAATAAATAAATAAATCACCACTCCAACCAACCAACCAATCAACCAGTGGCGCACACAGGATTTCATTTTGGGGGGAGGAGGGTGGTTTTGGGTACAATTTTTGAGCCGAATACCATTCTATACCAGCAATTTTTGTGTTTGAAGGGTTTTGAACACCCGAAACCTCTCTGTGTGCGCCACTGGTTACAACAAGTTTGGGTGACAAATATGGTTTCAAATGGTATTTGGTTCAAAAGTTGAATACAGAACCCTCTCCTCCCCTAATGAAACCCTGTCTGTGCCACTGTAACCAAGCATAATGTTGCATATTCACATAAAAAAAAAACTTGATGGAAAATTAGCCACTTTGACCATCTCCTGTCTATTAACCTTTTTTTCACCGATCTTTCATTAGCTTGAAGCAAAAATGAATCTTCAAAGTAAATAAACCAACTTGAAGATTTTCAAATTTTTCGTTTTTTCAGCAAAAAATTAACATAACTCCGGCGGCGCTAAATCGATGTGTTGCTGGCGAGGCGCATTAAAAATTCCGCACGTTAATAATTCACATTAAAATCGCGCATAAATCGGCAATTTGCACGTTTGCACGTTGCCGCCTCGCAAGCAACCAGCAACCGGCAGTTCGATGAAAGTGCGCCCACACCTACCGCACCAACTCCCGGCACCCAGCTCCCACACATCGAACGAACGAACGCGCACGATCGACACATGTTCTCGCGCCTTCAACCACTGCGACTACGATTTTTTCGTATTTCTTTAGCATTTTGCAGCGATTTCATTACTCATTTTTTTTTGTATCGTTTCAGGAGTTTTGCAGTCATGGCGTGTCGGCGACGCGCATTAAAACCCAAAAGCATGAAAAGTCATTACGCCAAATTACTCAAACGCACACATGCAAATCAATTTATTGTCTATTTTATTTATTAATAACGCTCGTAATTGTCAAATTTGGCAAATTTATGGCGCAGCGAAGGCGAATTGGCGAATTTTTAATATCGAAATCGAAATCGCAATCGCTGTGTGCAGTGCGGCGCTTGGAGGGACGCGGCGCATGCGAATGCGGCACGAAAGGAATATGCAAATGCGACCGAGTGCAGACGTTGCATACTGAGGCGAATTTACGAGACATGCTGAAATGTATCTCACCTTGATTATTGCGCCACGACGACACTGACTGGCTGGCTGAGTGGCTGGTGTGCACAGCACGCGGCCGTGCAGCATCCCGGCTCGATGTCATTCCAGCAACCATAACAATGATGCAACATACGCACGCGGCAGGCGCACAGGGCGGGCTGTGGCCATTTGGGGCCCGAAAGTAAAATATTTGAAGTGAAACGAGCAGTCAATTGTAATTTTAGAGAATGTTGAGTTGAATTGAAAATCTTTAGTGACACTTTGGAAAATAAAAATGTGTCTCATTTTAACAATGAACCAACAAAAATAGCGTAGATTATAGTTTTCTTTTAATTAAAACTTTTTTTTAAATATTAAATTTTTTTTGTAATAAAAATTGTTTAAAAAAATATTTTTTTTTAATAAACAATGTTTTAAAAAATTAAAAAAAAAATTTTGAAATTATGATGCCACTTATTCAATAGAAAAAATGGACAAAGTGTAAGTAAACTGTGGATCAGGTCTCAAAGAGCCTTCATAGCTCACTAAATTAAACGCTAAAACGTAACGAATCCCGATTAAATCAACACCAAAAAAAAATTATGTTCTGTAAGGAGTTTCATTACAATGTCAGTGATTCAAATGGAAAAAGTGAGCAAAAGTAAGTAATCTGTGGATCAGGTCTGAAAAGTAAAGAACTTCATAGCCCACTGAATTACAGGTTAAACTGCAAGTCATTGGTTCCAAATAGGATTAGAGTAATACAAAAGTAAAATTATGTTCGGTAATGAGTTTCAATATAACATCAGTGACTCAAAGAAAAACTTGAACAAAAGTGTAAGTAAACTGTGGATCAGGTTTCATAGAGTTAAGGCTTTCATAGTTCACTAAATTATCGCTAAACCGCAACGTATGGGTTCGAATCCCGATTAAATCAACACCAAAAATTAAATTATGTTCTTTAATGACTTTCATTACATTGTCAGTAATTCAATGGGGGGAAAAATGGACAAAAGTGTAAGTAAGAAAACTGTGGATTAGGTCTGAAAAGTAAAGAACTTCATAGCCCACTGAATCGTGGGTTAAACTGCAACGCATGGGTTCGAATCCCTATTAAATCGACACCAAAAGTAAAATTATGTTTTGGACCGAGTTTCATTATAATGTCAGTAATTCAGTTAGAAAAAATGGACAAAAGTGTAAGTAAGAAAACTGTGGTTCAGGTTTACAGAGTTAAGGCTTTCATAGCTCACTGAATCATTTGTTAAATCGTAACTCATGGCTTCGAATCCAATTAAAACCAACACCAAATATAAAACAATTATTAAATTTTCTTTAAATTGACTGACAAACTTCACAACTATTTGAGGGCGCCTGACTGGTCACCAACGCCACCAGACGAGCGCTGCCGCCGCCGCCGGCCAGGCGCACAGTCACAAATGCCTGCTTACTCACTCACCTCCAAGATTAATGGCGGCAAGTTTAATTTGTTTTTGGGTGTTCTTGATGGATTTCTTCGCTGTGCGTGTGTGTGTATGTTGTTGTCGCTTTGTTGCATTTGTGCCTGCATGCATGCAACACCACAACAACAATAAGCATAAACAAAACAACCACAGCAGCAAGACACACAAAAAAGTATCAGCAATAAAGCATAAAAACGTGTTTGCAGTTGACAAAAATGATGCTGGCCGCATAATTCTGCCTACCATTTCAGGGAAGCGCACACGAGCTTTTCTGTTCAGTTTGTTGCTGTTGTTGCTGTTGTTATTGCATTGCAGCACACATACACAAGTAATAAGCAACGAAACATGGAAATTATAAAAATAAAAGTCAACAAAAAATAATAAAAAAAAAATGAAAATATTATCAACGTGGGTGACATTTGAATTTTTGTTGTTGGATGCATGTTGCAGCGGTGGCGCTCAGTGACTTGCCACATGGTGTGTGCGGCAAGCATACAAGAAATGGGGGGGAAATTGTTTGAGAAATGCTCAGGTATTTAAAATGTGTTTGAAATTTGGATCATTTTTGACGTTCTATGCTCTCTAGGAGAAACAGAACTCTGAACATATCTGGGTAACTTTTTCTTCAATAATTGTCAACGTTACTATCTATGGAAGACTGTGAATGTCTCCTTAGTGTAGTTAGAAACTCAAACTGATTTTATTAATTAATTATTAAAAATATATAATACACACATTTGTTGTGATTACTTGGTTAAGATGTAAACAGCACTATTTCATCTTGGAGTGAATTTTTAGAAAATATTTTGAAAACTCAAATATGGTTTTTGCTTACAAGAATTCAAGAACCTCTTTGTTTCCTTTAAGGTCGCAATTGAGTCTAAAGAAATTTTAACAACAATATTCGAGTTGAAAAATTATCGATTTAAATTATTGATTAATTGATTACACATTATTGATTTTCAATCCAACAAATTTTTATTTGTTTTAGTTCGGTGGAAACATCCCAAATTTGATATCTTTACATGGATCACACAACATGGCACAACAGACGTTCCGTAGTTCTATGGTTTTAAAGACAAATTAATTTTCTATTTTATGTATCAAAATGTGCTGTACAACAGTGAGAAAATCATTCTAAGCCGTTGAGCAATCTCTGAAAAAACCGAATAGAACTAAATTCTTTTCATAAACATAGTCAACTTCTTATAAGAAGAAATTCGTCTGTAAAGCGTAGAAGATAAATAAAAAATAATAATATTTTTAAGAAAATGTTTCCAAACCAAAATAAAAGACAGCTGGTCTCATATTTTAACCTGCTAACGATAACATGGAAACAGTTAGTGGCCCATTTAACCCATTGCTGCCTAATGGGTAAAATTTTACCCATGAAAATTTATTTTTTTTTTAAATCACAAAAAAGTCAATGTTTGAGATCTCTCAAAACCATTTATAGGGATAGTTAGGGTAAAGATGGAACTACCTTAACCTAGTGAAGGTCACCCTAAAATTTCGCCATCTAGCTAGAGTTACCAGACTCCAAAATCGTGAATTTTCCGGAGGTGGAAAATGTGGCGAAACGTAGTGGCCTTAGAACTTCACAAAAATCTGCCTCCTAACTCACCTGAAAAAAATTCAACTTTTGTTCACGTGTTTAGCTGATCACTTCACAAAGTATGGAAAAAAGCTACCATTGCTGCGTAATGGGTACAAAATACCTAATGAATATCTCAGCAACGTGCAGAGATAGAAAGCTGCAATTTTGTTTCTGATCATTTTGGGTCACTTCTAGGTCGTGTATGAAATTCTATTAAAATCGTATGGGCGGAACTGGTACCCGGCAGCAATGGGTTAAAGGGAATCATCACTTTTGTAAGACAGCCTCCTTACTTATTGGAGAGGAAAAGCAAAAAACTATCATAACCGAGCTTTCTACTATGAATGGCTGGAGATAGCGAAGTTATTCTTCAAAAAGGGTCAGTATCCAATGCGGTAACTCAACGAGCCATTCATTTGTGTATTTGAGATCTTTTTCAAGAGAAGGCTGTCATTCCAACCTCATCTAACCGTTTTTTTACACCATGTGGCCAATGATATTTATAAAGAAGACAATATAACTACTCGTATGTTATTGCTGAATCGTACTTCTATAAGGCTGCTCATTGAAATCATTACAAGTCATGGTGCCATAGGTTCCACGCTCATGCAGATGAAGAACCCTTATGACATTACCATTTTTTGAAGTATAGGTTCCTTTTTTGTCCAAACAAATCAACAGAAGCTGAACTATAGAATCTGTTAAACTTCCTTAAAAAGTTGTTTGGCTTACTGATTACTGGTTAAATTGATATGTAAGAACGCTAACTGGAAAGGGGCACCAGCAGTTCAGAGATGTCTGCAAAAGCTGTGGTGATGCAGAACACTTTTAATGTCACTGTTCAGCTTTACGGGAACAAAAAATTCCTGCTTTAGGAATATAGATTTCTGTCTTATCCAAACAATGCAACTATCGGATCTGCTAAACTTCATCAAAAAGTCAAAATGTTTTGCTTATTGATTGAACAACAAGCAAGAAATTGATGGATATTTCTAAACCTAAGCCCACAATGGGGATTTTTCAGGCCTCCAAGTGGGAGCGTGGCTTGAACTCCACACACCGCATTTGTAAATCTTCGAGGTCCATTGCTATGCCCGAAGAGTGTGTATCAAGGGAATCTTTCAGCATTCAACATAAGCTTCGAAAGTTGTACATATTCAAAAAAGTCAAATGTCATGTATATTGTATAATAAAAACATTTTGATTTATACGAAAATACATTTATATGGTCTCACTGCTTCAAAGTATGTCATCCCGCTTGTTTTTATTACATTTTTGTTATAGTTGTAGTAAAATTTGTATCAAATTTCGTAACGATATCTCAACTGGTGTGAGAGCTGTCGTCAGTGGTGCACACAGAATTTCATTTTGGGGAAGTTTTGCATACAAATTTTGAGCCGAATACCATTCGAAACCATAGTTTGTACCAGAAATTGTTGTATTTGCGGGAGGTTTGAACCCCCAAGCTTCTTCCCTCCGCCCCCCTCCCCATCCCTACGTGCGTGAAGAGCAGCACTAGCTAAGGTATAGGTTCCTGTCTAGACTAAATAATGCACCAGAGATAAAAAAACAAAAGTAATGGGCAGGATTTATGCTTCTTGTATTCCTGAGCACACATAGAGTAAGTTCGGGTAATGTGATATGGTCGGGTAATGTGATATAGTGGCTTATTTTACAGGTGCGTTGACTTTTTTCAAAATTAACCTTTCTAAAACATCATAACAGCTAAAAAAATCGTGCTGCATGATTTTGGATGTGCTTGAGTAAATAGTTTACAGTGAGTGTGATGAAGTGCTTTGAGTAGGCTTGCACAAGTTTTTGGTCACGAAGTTTGACAGCATAAAAGGAAAAAAAAAAATTTTATTACAAAGTTCGAGACTAATCAGAAGTAAATCAGTGATATCGATTATAAGTTTGCGAGATACGCTCTTCTTAACAAAATTATTATTGTTTTTCTATAATATTTTTTTCACAAAAAGTCAATTTCGGGTAATGTGATATATAGCATCTCAATACCCAAACTTATGACAGTAATACTATTTGTATACAGACATGTGTATATACTTTATTTTATAATATTTGAAGTGGAATATTCTCAAAAATCAGTTATGGTTAAGTTTTAGATTAAAAAAATCCATGAAATCATGTTTCTCGATAAAAATTTTTAACCCTTGGTTTACCCCGTCAGATTGTGATTTTCCAACAAAATGAGAAACACGTCTCTAATTATTTTTGATTTGGAGTATTTTCACCAAGTTTGAAATTAATAGGTCTGTTAATTAACGTTTTTTCGGGTATATCACATTACCCGCCACTTTTATCAGACGCCAATATTGGGATATTTTGATTTTTAATTAAAAAACTCGTCAACAGTTTATCTTGAAGAGTTAATAATCATAGATATACTAAATAATGCATCAGTGAACAGTTTGAGACCAAAAAAAGTGTGTTTTAAGGCAAAATGTGTCGGGAATCGCTGTAAAACACACCGGTATATCACATTACCCGAACTTACTCTACACCTACAGATAATATAGATATTTTTTTTTAATACCAACCACTGCTCTTCTTTCTGCTTATTACGAACTCTAGGCTGAAGTCAATAGATCTGCAACCCAACTGAACCTTGTTGTTGTTGTTGTTTTCTCTAACAAATACAAGTAGATATATCATACATCCAAAGTTTATGAAGTGATTCAGTAATAAACCAGAAAAGTTTTAAGGTCAACATTGCTAATTGCGGCTAACAAAAAGAGGTGAAAAATAAAAACACTTCAACTTCTTCCTTCAGTTTAGTAAATTTCATTTAAAGTATTTCATTACATTTTTTTAAGATCGTTTATTTCGAAAATTAAACCCCCTCTTTTTTAATGATCACTTCAGTTTTGGAAAACATATATATTTTGACATCATAATTGCTGCCATATGTGCAGCCATGAAGTCAAAGCGAAGCAAAGCAAAGTGCAAAATGCAAAATGCATTCAGTCAGCTCGCGGCTGTCTTCGGCCACAGCGACTCACTTTGCCGTTGTTTTTAGTTGTTGTTTTAATGTTATTGCTTTAAACGCTGGTGCGCCACATTTGCCATTTTTCTATGCTAAACGTCAATGTAGACGAATAAATACACAGACACACATACATATGCTCACTTGCATGTGTGTGTGTGTGTGTGTGTGTGTGTAAACAATATAAAAATTATAACGCATAAGTCACGAAACTGCAGTGCAGTGCTTGTGTGCAGCATGTGAAAATCTTTCAACACGAACGGGTTTTTTTTTCGGCTGTCATTTTGCTGTTGTTGCAACGCTGTTGTTGTTTTTTGTTGTTTGTTGGTGCTTGCAATTGCTTTGCGGCCATGTTCGTGTGCTGCCATATGTGAAGACTAATTTTATACGCGTTGCTGTAGTGCGGCAACAAAATGGTTTATTAAGAACGCAAATGAGGCGTTCTCCATGACGCGGCAACAACAACAACAGCGGCAGCAAAAAAAATGTGCAAAATTGTAGTAAACAAAAAAAATAATACAAAAACTGAACAAAAGGCGTGCAAGGCGAAAAGTGTTGCATTTAGTGGCGTTGCAAGAACGCGGCGCGCGACGTTGCGGAAAGCGAAGCGGAACAGTGCGTGGTGGTTGCCAGGTTGCCGCATTGCCAAGCGGGGCAGTCTTCCCATGAAAGAGGAAAGTGGTTTTTGCAGCAAATTTTAGTTTGGTTTTTTATTATTTTTTGTTTTTGTATTTTTTTATATTAATTTGTAATTTTTTTCTTTCTTCTGTTTTGTTTTTTATTTTTTAATATGAAAAGTGTACAATGCATTGGCGTGTTGAAGTCAATTAAATGCATGCAAAACAGAACAGAACACTTAAACAAAAATAAAAATTAAAATTGCAAAAAAATTAAACTGATTTTAGAAGAGTCAATTTTGTTCCAAAAACAAGATTCTTATGTTGTTTTAAAATCGTTTGACCTCTTAAAAAAATTAAAAATTAAAATTAAAAAATTTAACTGAGTTTAGAAGAGTTAATTTGTGTTCCAAGAACAAGATTCTTATGTTCTTTTAAAATCGGTTGACCTCTGCTGACCTGCGCATAATCACACACTTTGAGAGTGACCACAGATGCTGCTTGCATAAGAATTATACATACATATGTGAGTTTATATGTTTGTGTGTTCATATGTATAACTAGATCTATGTGTAGATGCCGCTTCCAAACACAAAGCAACCGATAATCCCTTTCGTGCCCTCCTCCAACGACCAACGACCAAACGCTGCCGCCAACTGACGCACTGACACACTCTGTCGCTCGCTGTCTAATAATAATGAAATATCTTTGGAAATTCTTCAACTAAAAACCCATTGCTGTGGTTGTTGTAGTTGTTGTGCCACATAATTCACTAATTCCAAATTTAAATTTTTGACCTTTTCGCCCGGCCACAGAAACAGGCAGCAGCCGCGGCCGTTGGAGACGCACAAAACGTAGTCGCACTGCTGCTGCTGGCGGCCAGCGTATTGAATTACCACATATTCCAAATATTTCAAATCACAAAACCAACAACCAGCGCACATTTCAACTCCAACACCAACCAACCAAAAAAAATATTAAATAAAAATAAATGTTAAGAAAAAACAGTATTTCACAGGAAATCAACAGCGACAACAACACCAACAACAACGCGCACATTTGAAAGCAACACCCGCTCGCACAAAGAGTTTCAGTTTCTTTAGATTGTTGCTGCAGCAGGGATTCGCCTATCGGTTGCACACACGTTCGTGCGCCCCTCGCTCTCTCGGCGCACACATGAAATCCCCATTAAATCCTATAATGCCTCCATCGAAAGCCAGCGAGCGAGTGAAAAAAGGGGCAGGCAGCCTCAAGACGTCTTCACGGCACACATGCCACCAAAAATCACCAACAAACCGCGTCGGCGCAACTGACAACAAAAACAAAACCCCAAACCAACACACACACACACACACAAACGTACAATCGAAAAGTCGCCGCTCAAGACACCCCGAACTGTGGCAGTGCCACAAATCAGACAACAACAACAACAACAGCGAACTACTTCAAGACCGCTCACACATGAACACAAAAAGTCAAACTTCAAGTCGAAGCCGAAATCGAAGCGTGTAGCGTGCATCGGTGCAGCCTATAATAATGATAAGATGGTTTTTAATCGGAAAATTTATATCCCCACACAGTCGAGATGATGATGGGTTATGGTCGGCGGTAATTATAGGTGCTGTCAAATGCTAAATGCAACGCTCGCTGCACGCACCAGACAAGGACGGCCGATGGGCCGCAATCGCTGAGAAAACCCTCAACGAAACGGCGATTTTTGTTTCGTACGTACACACACACACACACACGCATGCACAGAACGCTTGACGGATTGTTCGGAACGAATTTTGAGTAATTGCGGCATTTGTGAAGGAATTAATAAAAATGTTAAAGACTGCAGCAGCGATCCTGCACTGCGCACTTTTGGCGATGGGAAAATGCGCCCAAAATCAATGAGTGTGTGAGTGTTTTTTAATATAAAAACGCTCTATAAACATTTTTTCTAATATTTGATTTTGTAGTGGAGAGCACTATGGAATTTTAAAGTTTTCAGTTAATTTTAAAAGTTGTGTAAAAATTTAGTAAAATTTGCTTACCACTTGCACTTGTGCCGAAATTGTCTGTAATTGAAAAGATACATTTTTGAATTAATTTATATGATAGAACAGATTAAAAAATCATAATAATGGTCATATGAAATAAGTTGTTAACAGTAGATAATCAAATATGAATATTTATGTATTGTGACATTTATAGTCACAAATGAAAAAGGTAAGAAAAAAGTAGGAAAGAGGTAGAAAATCTTTATAGAAACTGGAAACTACCAGCCAGTTAGCCGGATACTTACTGACTAAAAGTCACACCCTACACGAGGATTTACCGAAGCGAACACATAGTGGATTATTTTTCTTTAGAAACACTTTTATTTTATTGTATTTTATTTATTTGACTTTATTTTTTTAATTTAATTTAATTTAATTTAATTTATTTTATTTTTTTATTTTATTTTATTTTATTTTTTTATTTTATTTTGTTTTATTTTATTTATTATTTTATTTTATTTTATTTTATTTTATTTTATTTTATTTTATTTCTTTTTTTATTTTATTTTATTTTATTTTATTTTATTTTATTTTTTTTTAATTTAATTTATTTTATTTTATTTCTCTTTTTAATTTAATTTATTTTGTTTATTTTATTTTATTTTATTTTATTTTATTTTATTTTATTTTATTTTATTTTATTTTATTTTATTTTATTTCGTTTTATTTTATTTTATACAAGACAAGGTTAAAATCCGGCGTACTTAATTTAATTTATTTTATTTTCTCTTATTTTATTTTATTTTATTTTATTTTATTTTATTTTATTTTATTGTATTTGATTTTATTTAATTTTATTTTAATTTATTTCATTTTATTTTATTTTATTTATTTTGTTTTATTTTATTTTATTTTATTTTATTTTATTTTATTTTATTTTATTTTATTTTATTTTATTTTATTTTATTTTATTTTATTTTATTTTATTTAATACAAGACCAGGTTAAAATCCGGCATACTGCGACGTCATAAAAAGCGTCGATATATTTTAAGTATTCCAACCCCAAACGAAAAACAAAAACCCTCAAAAATACTATTGAAAGTTCACTAGAAAAATTATAAAAATACATCATCGGTCTCGCTTTCTAAAAGGCGTCAGTACTTGAAACATTTTAAATCCACGTGGGAAAATTTACTATGAAAAAGATGAAAATATGGCGTGGATAGTATCACTTATTTCACATTTAATCTGTCAGGTATATGAAGAAAGAAAAGTGGCTCATCTGAGAGGTCTCAAAACCCAAAAAAATAATGGAACAACCACTTCAACCGCTACGAGTGACAGTTTGTTAGATCTATAAGGTAATGTGATTGAAAAAACTGGAGTCGCTTTGACTATGACTGAAACCAGCTTCAGTTCCAGTCTCCAACTCGATATAGAGATTAATCTTGTCGTTGCTCATAGTCAGACCAGTTTTTTAATCCTTTGCTGTTGGATATTGAGTAGGGATCTTAGTGCAAACGTCTCAAAATAACACACTATGACTGTCTTGCTTACAGATCCTCCAAGTAGAGATTAGTAGTAGTTCCACTCATCTTTTTTGAGACGTGGGTGTTGGTAGTAATGTTATGGTGCCCATAGTCAGCCCAATCATCCAATATGCTCACGAAAGGCCTACAGATCCCCGCACCAGAGACCGGATAGGTCAACTCTTCATCTTTAAGCCTTCAGTGTAGACAGTAATGTCAACTGTACT
This sequence comes from Melieria picta, assembly GCA_964056695.1. Lineage (NCBI taxonomy): Eukaryota > Metazoa > Arthropoda > Insecta > Diptera > Ulidiidae > Melieria > Melieria picta. Next base: position 133,591,840 of record OZ057398.1, read on the forward strand.
CCCTTCCAATCTTTCCTAGTCGAATATTAGTTTGGCAAAAATCCCAGGTCAATGCTCAGCTTTCATCTCGTTAAGACTTCTCGGTTGTACATAAAATTTTAACTTAACCCGGCGTCATTGTGGCTACTAAACAGAACTTGGCCGTTGTGGCCGGGTAAATTTTACCCATGTACATTATTGTACACTGAATCAAGCTTATGTCAATATTAGTTTTCTATAATAGGAAAATAGGTAGTTAAATACATTATTAATAAAAATCAAACATTTATTTATCATAAAATGAGCATATTACTCATCAAATTAAATCTTTTTATTCTGCGATAATTTTTTTAGAACATAACTTAAAATGCGTCGGGTATTAGGTACCCGGCAACAATGACGCCGGGTTAATATTGCAGCACGTGTGTGTGTTTTTGTTGTATAGTTTATGTGATATTTCGTTGTCACATTGTTCCACATATTTTATTCGTCTAAATTGCTTCTTCTTATACTCAACACAATTCTTCACATTTACTCATTTGCCAGCATTTGTTGTTTATTGCATATTGAAATTGCTTTTAAACCATTTTTCTGCAACATATCTCATATTTAATTGAATTTTATTTCAATAATAACCATTAAAATTGCACAAATGCCCAAATTCATTCAGTTTTACGCCAAATATGCCAAAACAATAAATTACGTTTAACCTTGAAACAGGTGCTTTGTGCTGATTCCTGCGGCTTTTCAATATGCGCCGAAAAGCAGTCTCGATTTCACACAGTGCGCCAATATGAGCTAAACAAAAATACCAATAACAACAACAACAAACAATTGGCCGTTCCCATGTCAAAAATGGCATACAAACAAAGCCAAAGCCGAAACAAAGCAATAAACGCTAAACGCTTAGATCGTTTTTGGCCTGAGTGTGTTTGTATGTATGTATATGTTTCACATGTGCGTGAGTGTTGTGTGTGTGTGTGTGTGTGTGTGTGTTGTGTGTGGGTGCGCGCAGCCCCAAATAGACACAACCACCGACCGCATAAGCCGAACCCAAACAAATCAAATCTCCATTTCAACTGGTCTCAGCCAGCTAATACCACAACTTTGTATTTATATTTATTTACATTTTTATATTTATGCGCATGTATTTTGTATATATTTAGTGATTTGTGTACGTTATGCTGTGCGCATTAGAATTAAAAAAAAAAAATAAAAATGAAATATCTGCTGGGCCATCAATCAAACGGCGGCTGCGTAGTGACGATGAAAAAAATCGAAGCGAAAATGGCCAAAAATATACGAAACCGTCTTCAAAATTGCGCCAACACGAGGGTCTTTAATATTAAATACTATTGGGTGAAGAAACAAAAACAACAACAACAGAGAAAATGAAGCTTTGACCATTCGTCATAAACAAATCAATCTGAAGGATTTGATGAGTGGAGGCGGCAGCGGCGGCTTTTCGATGCGGCCAGACAGTGTGGCTGGCTGGATGGCTGGTGGCATATTAATGCGCAAATTCTGAGAATAAAACAACTAGCAACAGTTGCTGTGCTAGCTTGAAAATTGTTGATTAGTTAAATAAAAAATAAAAAAAAATTTATAAAGTATCTGCCAAAGTTAATCCCTACAACTTGCGCTCGAATGAATGCGAATAAAAATAAATTGAATTGCAGGCGCACAAAAAAGCCGCACACACTCAGCCAAAGCAGCTCGAAGACGGCTTTTGATGCGCATTGATCGGTGCGGCGCGACTGGCGTTGGTTGGGTCCAGCGTCGGTTTGGGTCGCTGCGGCATTTGGCGACTACTTAAAGTCTGTCTCATAAATTCGGTTTTACGCAATAAAAATATTTTTAAACGTTCGCCCCGTTTTTTGTGCCGCTGCCGCTGCCGCTGTCCGGCTTTGGCACCAAACTAGGCATAATAATTTCGCGCTTCAATGAAACGCGATACACCGGCCGCTGCGACAAACGATGCGCGCTGCAGCGGCGCGAAAAAATTGCGCGCCCAAGCAGTTGACAAACAAAAAACACAACACCGCCCAACACTCGAACAGTTGAAGAGTTGTGGAGCACAACAAAAAAAATAAAGAGAAACAAGACAGAATGGAAAAAAATCATTTCAGCGAATGACTAAAAATTCCAGCAACACACCTTAAAATCGCTTGGGGATAGCGCGTTGATGAGTCGCAACGTGATCCGCGGCCGTGATCTTTAAAATTAAAAGCGTTCGCCTTTTGCTCGATTTTGATTTTTTTGATTTTTTTGATTTTTTATTTTCTCTTCTCTGATGACTTTTGTTGCATTTATTTGTGTTTTATTTGCAATTTTTTTTATTTATATTATTTCATTATGTTTTTTCTGTATTGGTGACTGCTGGCGGTAAGATTTTCATTCATTGGCTGTGTGCGTTTTGTAGGTTGTTGTAATTGTTGTTGTTGTTGTTGTTGCAGTCATCGAACACGCATTGATACATGCTGTTGCGTTCAGCAGTTACACAGATAACTGAAAATCCTTGTGCAACAACAAAGACTGGACATGGTTGCAATGGCCACGGCCCGAACTGAGAATGCAACGCAGTTGACACTCGGCGCGCAAAGAGTTCATAAATAATCGTCTTAAGCTTTTGTTGCTGCAAAAACAACAACAACAACAATAACTACAACATACATATATTGATATTTAGCACAACAACAACAACAGCCAGCAACAGACGGCAGAAGCCGCCGCGCATGTCCAAGATGCCCGCCAGGAACTTTAAGTTACTTTACGCTGTTACTTACACGCTTAAGCTCTCATTCTCACCTTTGAGGTCGCACATGGCGATTTAAGTGAATTTTTTGCTTATTGTGCGCCACTTCTGATGCTGTTTCAATCTTTTTTAATGCCAATTTTAAGCAGCAAAAGGAAAAAAACAAATCCAAAGCCAAAAAAGACGCAATGGCCGAGCACTGGGAAGAGCCAAAAGTGCATGAAGAGTGCAATTTTTATATGCACTGCGACCTGACAAAAGTACCTGAAAGCGGAAATTTTTAAACTCTACAAAGGATGCTCACATTTTAAGAAGTTTTAAGCAACCAGATGAGGGCGTGGTTGGTATGAAAAAAGTATATATTTGTTATTCAAGCGTTCAAATATTCAACTGGAAAGGACGTTGCTATGGTGTAGGCAGTGGCGCACACAGGGGGACGGGGTTTGAGGGTTCAAACCACCCCAAACATAAAAATTGCTGGTACAAAATATGGTTTCGAATGGTATTCGGTTCAAAAGTTGTACGCAAATCTCCTGTAAGGAGGCAAACCTGTGTAAGGATAGTAAAAAGTCCCACAGGACTAGTGTCCGACCGAAACCACTTTTTTGGGCCGAAACCGAAACCGAATATTCGGTTTTTTTTCATATTCGGCCGAAACCGAAACCGAAAGTTTCTAGTTGAAATAAAAATCACCATATCAAGCACTTTTTTCAACAAACGAATTTTACATTAAGTAAATAAAGAACAAACAAACAAACATAGCATAAATAAATAAATACTTATTAAAAAAAAAAACAGTTTATTAATTTTTTAAAAACGTAAACATGAAAAAATCACCCTTTCGTACCTTACTCGCTAATATTCAAAATTAAATAATTTAATATTATATGCTAAAAAAATAAATTTATTTACATTGGTGGCATCTAAATTATTCCTCCTTTCACAATATATCTGCTACACAATAAAATGTAAAAAATATTCTAGAAAGTTTCGGTTTCGGCTATTCGGCCATTTTTTGGCCGAAACTGAAACCGAAACCGAAACCACTGATTTGGTCCGAAACCGAAACCGAATATTCGGTCGGACACTACACAGGACCAATTGAAATGCTTCTCGTACTATTTTTTTTTTCATTAGTTGTTATTGTTGTTTTAGAAGAAAGGAAACAAATGCAGTATAGCGAACCCTCATGAAAAAAAAACTGAAAATTGGGCCATATAGACCGTATTTTTGTGAATCTAACAAACAAAAAACGCCATTTCAATATTGCAGGCAGATGCTTTTAACTCAATTTAAATTTAAATATAAAAGTGAAATCACAAAAATATCAAATGTTTTGTATTTCGTTGTAAAGGGAATTTCACAGGCTACAATGTGGTGACAAACTTATTGCACCTTTATTTTAAAAAATTTTTATAAAAATTTTTTTTGTTGCTTAAAACTTTTTATTAGTGCATTTTACGTATCTAATGCTGTACATTAATAGAAAGGTATGAAAAAGACCTTTCGTTTGATACCCATATCGTGTAAATCGGTTGGAGATTAATTGAGTTTTTTTTATAAAAACTTTGAACTTTGACCCCGAGCCACGCCTTTTGTGGGCGTTTACCCGGCAAAATTTTTAGTTTGTTAGATTCAGGGGCCAACCCTCTATATAAAGGCGTACTCATTTATTTTTTTCACGAGGGTTCGCTATGCATTTATGCCGAAGAAAGTCCCACAGGACGAAATGAAATGCTTCTAGTAGGTACTATTTTTGTTCATTGGTTGTTATTGTTGTTTTGATTTTACTACTTATTACTACAAATGTTGTTGTAATTTCGTTTCATTGGTTGTTATTGTTGTTTATTACACTAATGTTGTTTTAATTTCGAGCAACATTTACTTTGGAATCTTTCTGTTTTTGTTTTTGATGCGCCTTTCATCTACAAAGCGGCAGCGAACTGTGATTTCGAAATTCCGTGCAGCATTTTAAGCAGCTTTTGTGTCACTGTGCTTGCAGCAAAACTGTGTAAGCAATGTTTTCTTAAAAATTCGACCAGCGTTTTGTTTTATATCTCGCATCGACCTTTCGACTTTGGTTCATTATGCCGCTGTCAGTTCAGCGCTCAGTATTTCATTGTTGTTGTTGTTGTTCTTGTAGAAATGCTTTTTCGCTTAGTGTGGCATTTGTTGGTTTTATTATTGTTATTGTTGTTGTTGTCGTACTTGCCACTGTCACAGCATTTAAATGGCCAAAACACTGCACATGCTTGTTGTTGTTGTTGCTTGTTTGTTTGCTACGTTGTCGCATTGTCGACGCCGTTGATCCCATTTTAATATTCTAGATACTTAAATAAAATACGTGTCTGGCTTCAAAACAAACGTTTATTGTTTTGTTAATTGATTATAAAAACATTTATGGGCTCTGTGCGGGCGGTTGGCGTTGGCGTTGGTGTTGTGGTGTCGTTGTCGTTGTCGTTTGCTGTTGTTGCAACTTTGCGCGCAACCAAATGCCAAATCGCAACGAATTACGCATGCAAGTTGCATCGGCCGCGCAATTCGCCGCATTCGCATTGACGTCGCATTTCGTATGCAAAATCGGTTTGGCACTTTGTGCCATTCGTTTTTGGTATTTTTTTTGTGTCTCCTTTGTTGTGTTTTTTGTGCAAATTTGTTTATCGCAACGACGACGATGATGGCTGGTGAAATCCACAAGAAATCAATTTTCAAAGCGTCACCAAGAAGGTCATCGCTGCGTGCTGCGAACAGCCTTGAAAGTGGGCTGGGCCTGGCTGCCGTCGCGCCATTGCAGAGTGTGAGAAATTTTGTTCGACGCATTGCCGCCGTCGCTGCTGTCAGTGGCGCGTCATGGCGACAACGCGCCTGACAAATGCAATGTGACACTGCACAAAATTTCCCCCACTCCCAGTGACTGCAAGTGGACAACATTTGCCAAATGTTGTCGTACGTGCAACATGGCGTTGTAAAAAAAAAAAATAAAAAAATACTTGAAATTAAATTAAATTGTTGTCAGTATGCATGGAAAACAATTTCGATCAAAAGTCATTTGTATTTTCAGCTAAAGTCAGCAACAGTTCACATTGCTGCACCTTTTTTGTTGCTTCACGTTGCCTTTCTTGCTCTTCTTTTCTTTTCTCTTCCCTTCTTTCTGTTTTCTTTTTCTCCGCTGTACTTTAATGTGCATCTTAATTGCCGTTCATTAATCTTCCAGCAATGAGTAACGCATTCGAAATTCTGAAATTCCGAAATGTGCTCGAAATATTTTCGCATTTCGGCAGCGACAAAATTCATAAAACGCAAACGATCAGAAAAGCATCGAAAACATTTGGCAAATTGTTGCGAAACGGAAATCAGAGCGTTGGAATTTCTGAATTTCAAATTAAAATTCGTAATTAAAAAATGTTTTTGTTGTTGCAGCATTTGAGTTTAATGTTCGAGTGGAAAGCACTGAAATCTGCCTGTCGCGGAAGTACTAAATTTCAATTCTGGAAAAACGTCGACTTTATTTGAGCAGTTTTTACATTGTGGGCCACTACCGAATAACTTTTTGTTTTCTTAGGATTTTTTAGTAGTAGTTCAGTAGTACTTATCAGGCTACTATAATTGCGATACGTATCTCTGGCATGCTTCAGGGGCCTCTAGTTTGTGTTCATCAGATTCGTCAGATCGTATCAAGGGATAAGAGGGTTTTTTACTTGTTGCTTTAGTCTTGGTGCCAGCTTTTAATTACATCAAACGTTGACAATCGTTCTTCTAAATCTCATTACATCTATCTGGTTACTGGTTTCTTTTTGTCGAAATTCATCGACTTACGCGTCGTAAACTCATTTCATAAGCTCCATGAGCTCTAATTGCTTCCATCTTTTCGCCAGTTTCTGATCACATCAAATGTTAACAAAACTTATTCTTTAACTTTTGCTTTCCTTGGAGACATGGTTCCCTTCTCAGTCAACGTTCACCGTTGCACAACGAATATTCGGTCCATCTTACTAATGTTGCTATTGTTGCTTCCATCGGAGAAATTACTTCCATGTTTCTATTTAAGTTTTTTCTGGTTTATCTAATCCCAGTAATCGAGATTGACTGTATTAATGAGACCATGAGACCAAAATGCCTCAACAACCATATGATTTCCAGTTCCAAGAGGCATTAACTTCAAAGAGACTACGACCTCCAAGAAGTCTCGACCTCCAGGGCTGCTAAATCTTCAAGAAGTCCCGACCTCCAGGGCAGCTCAGCCGCCAAAGACCTCGAACGACGGCCAAAAAAAAGTTCGAGGCCTCAAGAGAACTCAATGTCTTCAACTTTCAACAGGAGTCAGCATCAGCTCTCTGAATCAAAAAGACCTCAAGCAAGAAGGAACCTCGGACCATCGAATCCAAAAGACCTTAGAAAGAAGGCACGCCGAACCATTTAAAAGACCTCAACCTCCAAAAAAACTGTCATCCAAGAAACTTCAACTTCAAAGATAGTTCTGCTTCCTAATGAACCTCGGGCTCTTAAAGACCTCAAACTCTAAGAGACCTGCAACCTTTAACATCTTCGACATCCAAGAGAGCTCAACTTCTAAGAGAGTTAGGCATCTAAAACGTCCCAAGCACAAAGCAATCTCGGTATCTAAAAGACGTCAACCTTCAACAAAACTGATATCCAAGAAACTTCAACTTCAAAGATAGCTCGGCTTCCCAAAGACATTGAGCACCAAGGAACCTCGGGCTCTAAAAGGCATCCAACCTTCAACAGAACTCCAAGAGACCTCAACTTCTTAGACGGCACAAAGGAACCTCGACATCTGAAAGACCTCAGTCCCCAAAATTACGCAACATCGCAGATTTCGAATCAAAAAAACAAAAGACTTCAATACAAAAGAGATCCCGACTTTAGGAAGACCTCGACCACCAAGGAGCTTCTATCTCTAACAGACCACAATGCTCAAAAGAACTCGAACTCCAAGAAGTTTCAACCTCCAAAGAACCTCAATCTCAAGAAACTCCGAGACCTTCAAGCAGCCTCGAGCTCTCGGAAAACGCAACCGCCAAGAGAACTCTAAACCTCACCTTTTGAGGACGTCCGTGCTTCTGATTCCGCATGCAATTTGTCACTAATCGAGAAAATAATGACAACTTTTTGGGACTGAGATTTCAACTTCTTGTTAACAACAACAAATAAATTGGGGCGTCAAAATCTACAAAATTCTATTCATTATACTCAAAGAATGCGCAATCTGAATTCAGCAATCATTTTCTTCCCAAATCTTCTTTGTTGTTCATTAAATACAACAACAATTACAATCTTACAAACTGTCGCCTCATTGGTCAGCAAGGACATGACAAATATTTCGCCAATTTTATTAGTGAAAATTAAGCTCAACTAATGCAATGGCTGCAACCAATCAGCAATTCGATTGCAACAACAACAAAAACAACAACAAATCAGCGTCTTTTGTGCACCAACTTCACAAGCCCCAAATGCAAATGTTGCTCTCTGAAAGCAACATTGCTGTGGCTTGTTGATGTGCCTTTTGTTGTTGTTTTAGCTGTTTGTGTTATTGTTATTGTTGAGTATGGCGGCATTGTTGCGGTGCCTGTCGCGGCTGACTGCATTCGGCAATTCGTTAAAGTCAATTTGCAAATCATTTTTCCAATGAAAACCTCAATGCCTGCCAACGTGCAGCGGGCCAGACGCGATCCTTCGCCAACTGGCGGCCGTTGGGTCCCAGGTTGCGGCGCGCTATGGAAATTTCCGACGCGCCGCTTTGGCTCTTTTCGCTGGCTGGTGTTAGCTTTTTTGTGTGCCGTCGCACCGGCGCTTTTCACAGCGATGCGACCGAACGCGGGCGGCAGTGCGGTGCGGCGAAGCGTGCAGCCGCGAACCTTTTTGCGGTGAAAAGAGTCCCAGCGAAATGCGAAATGCTCTGCCAGCACTTCAATAATGATTTTCTTTGAAATGCACACTTGAGCGTCGATTTTGCATAGCTGCGCTGCGGCGGTGAATGAGTGGGGGGGGGGGACAGCGGCGGGGCGGTGCGGTGCGCCATGTGCGCCGATGCGAGGCGTAATTCATGCCTTGGCCGTTGCTTTGGCGCTTCTCTCGGCGCACGCCTGCTGCCGATCGCACTGTTCCTATGTAGGTGAGTGTGTGTGTGTGTGTGCGCCTGCCCGCCTCGCTGACTGACTGACTGCCTAGCTGCCAGTGATCTTGATCGCTTCGAACGTGGTGTAATAACACTAAATTGTTGCTGATTATCCTTTTGGCGGTTTCTCGTCCGCGACTGCAAGTATCAAAACTCTTCGGTCTTCCGACTCTTCCTACATTTGTTGTTGCACATCGTTGTTATTGTGTTGTTTTTTTTTTCATCTGGCCGTTTTCGTTTGCGGCGCGATTTGGGTCTACTTTGGTTCTGCGTTGTTTTTGTTTTTGTTGCCAACTCGTTTGCATATTGGAATCACCTTTGGTTCGGGGGGGATTTGCGGCGACCCGAGCGTCCGCAGTCGTTCAAAGTGTAGCGCGGCATTGTCTGCGCGTTTCGTTGTTGTTGTTGCTGTTAGTCTTGTTATTGTTGTTGTTGTTGCCAGCCATTTGTTGGCCGTTTGGGGCGAAAATGGCGTTACACTCGCTGCACACAATGCGATGCGCTCAAGTCGCGTATGCGTTGTTGCTGCCGTTTTTGTTGTTGTTGTTGTTGCAATTGTAGATGCTGCAAGCATCACATGCCGCATGCCGTTTTGCATACACAACGGTTCGTATGTGCAACTCTATTTGCGCGGCAGCGCTGCGCCTGTAGCCGGCCGACTCGTTTTGTTGTTGACTTTTTTCGAATTTTTTTTTTGAATTTTTTTTGTCGAATTTGAAAGAAATCAAGCAAAAATCAAAGCACTTCTGCCGCTTGCGCTGACATGCCACATGCTGCTGCACGCTGCATGCAGATGCACCAGCAACAACGGACGGACGGACAGATGGCCGGCAGACGCTTTGCCAAGTCACCGACTGGCGGTAACTATTCGAAAATTCACAGTTCACAGTGGGCTCGAAAGGCCAAAGTAAGTCGGCCGCATATATTCGCTTATTTTCTGTGACTATTTTGTAGTTGTTGTTGTTGTTACAATTTTGTATTTATTTTTAATTTATTTATTTTTTGGTTTACAGTTGTTGTTGTTGTTCTTTTTTTGTTTGGTGTCGTATTGAAACGCTTCACTAGAGCCGCTCATCGCATGGACTTTGTCGGCGGCCGTTTTTTCGCATCTTTGCCGCAACAAATCAGGCCGCCACATCTTCCAGTCAGCGTGCAGCGCCGACCGCGTTTGCTATATGGAAAATCACTGCTCGAAATGCTGAGATGCAGATATTGTCGTCGTCGGCGTCGTTGTCGTTAGTCGCTTTAATGATGCGACTGTGATAGCGCTCTCGAGTGCTATCGCAGATTGGACGTCGCACTTCCGCAAATAAGACGCGCGCGCAAATGTGGCCGCTTATCAGCTGACGACCGGTAACTGCGTCGTTGGGGCGGAGTTTGGCCCTTTAACGCTTAATTGTCGCATAATGCGAGAAATGCACGTAACGGAGGGTTTCAGTGTTGACTAATGTGTGCCAGAGGTGACCCACACAGAACTGGTGGAATTGGTAACTGGGAAACAATTTAACTTAAGTTCGGTTTTACTGGGTTTGCGTGTCAGCTTAGGAAACCACAATGGACCCGTTCTGTTGCCACGAGATAGAATGGAACTCTATCAAAATTTCTCGACAAATGAAACTGTGTAGCTGATGTTGACAGCTAATAGATCACTTAAATTCTTAAGTAAAGGCTTATCTAATTAAATCTGATGAAGTCCGATGATGATCTTAGGCACATAATTTAGATTAAAGTACAAACATAGAGAACGAATGACTTTAATACAGATTGTCAGCTGATTAATGAGATCTCTAAACAAAAGGTGCCTCTCCAAGGCAAAGTGTGATATTCATTGTCAATGGATCACTCAGATTTTCAAAGAAAGCTACATCTAGAATACGTAGTCTGACATAAATTTTCGATGGAATACTAAGATCGTCAAAGCATGGTGTCTTTAGAAGGCAGAATCACGTACTAAATCGTCAAAGAAAGTAGCCTCTAGAAGGAAAGCCTTGCTTTCATGAGTTTGTCAGGCAACTTATCATATAGATCATCAAAGGAAGATGAATAAAATCAGATCTTGGTGCTGATCGTCGCTGGATTACAAAGATCGGCAAAGTATGGTGTCTCTAGAAGGCGGAACCTGACATTTATTACTTAAATTTTCAAAGAAAGGAGCCTCTAGAAGGAAAGCCAGACCATCATCAGCTTATCAGTCAACTTACCACTTAGATCACTAAAGCAAGGTGGGAAAAGTCGAATCTCGGTGTCGATCGTCGATGGATTACTAAGATCGTCAAAGCATGGTGTCTCTAGACGGCAGAACCTGACATTTATCGTCAAAAATTAAATAAATCCGATAGATCACTAAAATCGTCAAAGAAAAGAGCCTCTAGAAGAGCAGCCTGACCATCATCAGCTCATCAAAAAATTCAAAAAATCAAATAAATCCGATAGATCACCTACTAAATCGTCAAAGAAAGTAGCCTCTAGAAGGAAAGCCAGACCATCATCAGCTTATCAGTCAACTTACCACTTAGATCACTAAAGCAAGGTGGGAAAAGTCGAATCTCGGTGTCGATCGTCGATGGATTACTAAGATCGTCAAAGCATGGTGCCTCTAGACGGCAGAACCTGACATTTATCGTCAAAAATTAAATAAATCCGATAGATCACTAAAATCGTCAAAGAAAAGAGCCTCTAGAAGAGCAGCCTGACCATCATCAGCTCATCAAAAAATTCAAAAAATCAAATAAATCCGATAGATCACCTACTAAATCGTCAAAGAAAGTAGCCTCTAGAAGGAAAGCCTTGCCTTCATCAGCTCATCATTCAACTTTTTACTTAGATCACCAAAGCAAGGTGAAAAAGATCTGCCTTTTTGTGTTGATCGTCGATGGATTACTAAGATCGTCAAAGCATGGTGTCTCTAGAAGACAGAACCTGACGTTTATCTTGGAAAAATTAAATAAATCCTTAAAAATAAGGTGCCTCTAGAACACCGAATCGAGTAATCGTCGATGGATCACTTTATTTATTCAACGAGAGCGCTTCAAGAAGTTGTAGTCCGATGTTGATGGTCAATAGATCACTTGGATTGTCAAAGAAAGATGCCTTTAAAGATGACTTTTAGTTCGGCAAAGAAAGGTGTTCCTAAAAGTTGTCTCCAATAGGACTGTTCACAGTCTTCTTAGTTTCATTAGAAGCTCAAACTGATTCTGTGAGTAAATGAATCTGAATACAAAATATGGTATTACAATGAGCTTCTATTTATGGCCTAAGTGCAGCAACCTATATCTACCTATTTTCCACACTTAACCCTTTCGCTATTTTGTTGCCATATGACAACATGCTACTTTGTGGACGTCTGCATTCTCTATGGTTGCAAGAATACATTTTTTTGTTGGTCTTTAGAATAGTTTGAAGTTTTGGCAAAAATACGAAATTAATAAACTGAATATTTAAGTTTAAAGAAGAGAAGTATACAGGTTTTTTTAATGGTATATCTTGACATAGTAAAGGAAGAAGAAGCAGAAAAAATTAGAGAACTTTTTAATTTGACGTTTTCTTTCAATTTAGATACTTCTTTTTTTTTAATTTTGGCTGAAGTAAATGAAGAAATATTCAAATTTTCGTTATGCGTAAAAAGTTTTATGTTTAAGTAATTATTACAGCCACAACGATGTGGTTGCTCTCATAGAAGAACACTCTAAAATACAGGGTCCGAGTATAAAAATTAAAAAATTTCTTATGAAATGTTGCTAATATAACCACATAGAAGCCTAAAACGTAAAATTTAAAATTTTAACTTTCCCCAGTAAAAACCTGTAGCGAAAGTGTTAAACCTTTGAACGTATCTATTGATGGTTCAATGATCTTTTAAAATCGAAATTGCTATGGCGAGAATGACCGCAATAGTTGTTAGGCTTTTTTAGACCTCGGAGTCAGATTCTTAAAGAGATTTTTCTTCCTCTGCACCTATGCTACTAAATTCATAGTCTTCTATCCAGTCATATAAGTACATATGTATGTAACTGCTTGGATTTCTCATGAAATTGAAATATTTATGACATTAACTTTCGTACATATTTTGGCCTAAGTGTGTCTTCCGGCAAGTCCCATGCCCAAATAGCCACCTTAACCTAACCTAACTTCCTTATTTTATGTGTAAAACTCAACTCTTCTCATTGCTTTCTCTTTTTTTGTAACCCACTTCTTCTCTCCAGGTCAGAATTTCAATTCTAATTTACTCAAGATTGCTTTCCATTCAGTCAAAATCTAATTCTTTGTTTTTCCCTCCAAACTTTTGTGTGTCTCGTTTTAGCACATTTAAACTATAGTTTACGATGGCCAATTTCCAACGCTACACTCATGCATCATCATGCGGCGTGCATCGCTAAGCGGCCGCAAATTTCCATTATCCAAACATCAGCGACAAAATCGACATAAATATAGACATAGGTCGCTCCATAAAAGTCAACACTGCCGGCGCGATGATGTTGTCCCGCAACGCGGCGGCCAAACTCTCCGCATTCGACTTCAGCGCCGCGCATGTAAGACGAATAATTCAAATGCTAAAGTCCAAACGCAGCGAAAAAGTCAGCTGTGCAACAACAAAATGACAAAGAATGTAAAGTATGATGGCGCATCACAATGAAAACGCACGCACTGCGTCCGCCAAACGCATAGACCGTACAAAAATAGCCAACATTACGCCTTCGCCATTACCAACGGCCATCGGGCGCGGCCCGTCGGCTCTCATCGTCGGCGCGTAAATATCATTCAACAATGCAATTTCCGTCTGCCAACCCAACGGCCGCGCCACACTTGATGCTCTTCACCGCAAATGCCGCTGCCGTTGCCTTCATCATCAACGCCAGCCATCGTCTTTGACTTGGCCTGCGCCATTGCCATCACCAACGCCACTGCCACCACCGCCACCGCCGCCACTGCCATCGCCATCCATTTGATGTATCTACTCGTCGTTCTGGTCGCTGCCGCATGCGTTATCGGCGCACTGCTGCTGTTGTTGTTTCTCAGGTTCGGTCTGTTGGCGCAGTTGTTGTTGTTGTTGTTGCTGTTGTGCATGTGCTGTGCAGCTACCATTGCTGCCATTTCGCGGCAGGCATGTTCTATCAACTGTTCTACAACGTCTCCAACATGCATACCACAAATGTGTTTGAGAACCTCATTTCCACTCGATGGATGTTAACCTCAACTCGGCTCGTTTGCTGACTGGCTGGCAGACTGGTTGGCTTTGTTCTGCTGCTCGCTGATATCTTGTGCAGTGTGCGTTGCATCACAGCGCTGCCGATGCCGATGCCGCGGAGGAGAAGAACGGAACGAGGAGCAGGGTCGCTCACTCGTATGTGTGTGTGTGTGTGTGTGTGTGTGTGTGTGTAGCCGCCAGCAGCTGCAGCGCCGAAGCTCCGACCGAGGTTGACTAACTTCGACATTATCCTCCACATCAACAACAGCAACCAACGGGCGGCGTATCATCAACAGCAACAACAATAACAACAACAACAACAACAATAAAGGCGGCAGTAAGCCTGCATCGACATTGGCATCGACATCGGCATTCAATTGCCGTTGCATTCTTTGTTTTGCCACTTTTTGCTCGTTCGCCTCGTACTTCGCGCTCTACGGCGACGACGTATCCGCTCCTCGGCCCCACCGCACGCCGTTCCATGCCAGCTTCCTGTACACACAATTTCAAATGCGTCTTTTGTACGCTCGCTGCTGGCTTACATCACCAATTGGCTTACACCACCAAATAGTTGCGACCAACGAGCCCAGCCGCTCACCACCAGCCAAACCATTGAAACCAACGTCCATCCAGCCAGCCAGCCATCCATCCATCCATCCAGCTATGGCCTCTACACACATCCATTCGTTCGTTCCTTGGCGCAAATCTTCCTTCAGACTCGCCGCCCTCCCGCTTGCCCCTTTCCTTCTCTCGCAGCAAAGTCTATTTGTGCTATCTCTGAGCGGTATTGAGTTGGCTCGCATTTCAGCTCTTTTATTTTTACTTTTTTCAGGCCTGTCTATTCCCTTCTGTTTCTTCTTCTACTAGTTCTTCATGTTGGTTGTTATTGTTGTTTTGCTATTTTCTTGGGTCTTTTGAAATTTTATGGCCTTTGGGCTTTTGTCTACCATTGCCAGAAGTTGAATGCAATATCCCAAGTTGCTGAAAACAGTTTTTACGTTTGGCTCTCTGAATCACTGTGAATTTGTTGCCCAGCTTCAAATACGAAATTTTAAACAAAACAAATCTGCAAATGAATTTTCAAACTCTCAAGTAGTATAGATTTGACTGAAACTCAGGGCAGTAAATATTGGAACACGGTGGTAGCAATGATTGGAGCTTGTAATGGGGAACAAGTTGAGCACCCAAGCAACTGAAACTAAGATGATATGGTCTTCATAGAACCCACTAAGCCCATAGCAATTCTAGACAAATTTTTATATCAATGTTGTCCCAGGAAGAGAGATATCTAAAAGATGGTATCCATGCTAAGCAGAGAGTACTTGAAATAGAAGTCACGAGAAGTCTCTACTGACTGAAATATCGCCTCAGAAAATAGGTCTGTCTGATTTTTGGTTCAAAAAAGGACATTTAAATGAAAATAAGAATCCTTCTGCAACTCATCAAAACTTCAACACTATAGCAAACTAAAATGCCATAGGTCTGGTCAGTCGATTCATATTTTCTAAATCAGATAAAAGTTAATGTGAACATTTCTCAAAACATTCAAAGTAAATGCTAAAAATATAAAATTTACGACACAATCGTTAAGCAACAAATTAAATTGCCATAATTAAAAATATCAAGTAATTATATGCTACATTAAATTGAGCGTAAAACACTTAAAAAGAGCAAATTAATGTCAATTATTAAAATTTATAATTTTTGAAATTTTATTGGTTGTTTTTCATTACAAATTATACCGAAACAAATTATGACTTTGGTTTTGGCTTTCTAACAGAAAACAGAAAATATATAATAAGAATACTCATGAATCAAATAGGCTTCGTATGACACCAACTTTACCGAACATGAATATTGCTAGATTTACTAGAATTCAATGAGTTTCGCAGGACATCAATCTTCATATTGCTAGAACAACACGAATCTAGTAGGATCCAATAGCCTACAGAGGACACCAACGGAACCTTCGTATTGCTGGATCTACTAGGTCACAATAATCTTCAGATGATCCCACCTGCATCGAACCTTCATATTGCGAGTTCTAATAGAATCCAGTAAGCATCAAATGACACTAATCTTCATTTTGCTAGAGCAACGCGGATCTAGTAGGATCCAATTGGCTTCAGATTACACCAACTGAACCTTCGTTTTGCTGGATCTACTAAGCTAAGCTGTGTGGATTAAGCTTTGAAAGGATTTTTGTAGACCTGAACCAAGTGTGACAACAATCTATTCGACAGTGGAGAATTTCTTCTTGACTTCTCGTTGTATTTTATACTCCGGAAAATATGAATCAACGATGTACAGTCAACTATCCAGAGAAAGTTTAGAGACATCTTTCATCAGTCTGGATCGTAGAAGCTTTAGAATGCCTGGAGTAGCAGGAAACTTTAGACGTCGACGTGCAAGATCAGGTCTTGGTGACGATGAGAACAGTAGGCTGTGTCAGTATTTAGTTATGGAGAGTAATAGGTTAGGTAGAATGGAACAACTTTTGAGTTCAAGAGTTCGAGTTATGGATTATTTTACCCATAAGGCTGATGAGACTACGACAGATCTATGAATTACAAATGATTTAGTTGCACGAAATTTAATCAGTTGTTCTACAATAGAGGCAGGAGAGGTACAGATTTTAGTCACATTCCATAAATTCTTCATTCAGAGCCCTATCTTCTAACTTTTGGAACCATTAAGAACCAATGCAATGTTTCACATTAATTACATTAACTATGTTACATAGTGTTTTCCTTACAGACTGGACTCGTATAAAAATATTATTAATTCTAGCTTCGACAGCCAAACGTCACAGAAACGTTCTCTTTTTTTTTTGAGGTTAATGCATAAACGACCACCGAACAATTTTTGAGGCTAAAATGTTTAACAACTTTCAACGCCATGTTAGCTCATAATTAGTGAATTTTTTTCATTTCACTCTTTCGATTTTCCAAATTTTGAGCCTTTTTAGTCGGGGAAAAAGGGAAAGGATTTTGTGGAAATTGCCTTTTTTGTTTGCTGCTAGATAGAGCATTTCTGATTGAAAATGAGCGCGAATTAGGTCCTCCTGATTAGAAATATACCACTTTTATTTTGCCTTTTTTTGCCTTAAAAAGGCAGTTTGCCTTTTTCACCCATAAATGCCTTTTTTAGTGCCTATTTTACCTATAAATGCCAAAAAATGCCTTTTTCAAGATTTGTCGAGCGCCTTTTTATTTTTCTTTCGTTTTTAAAAATTTTGCCCCCTTTTGTTTCGCAGAAATACCTTGAAACTAAAAAAAAATTAAGTGGCAACATTGCAATTTCGTTAACTTATCGATGTTTTTACATTGATGTGATCATTCAGTGCAGTGGAAAATTTAAAGAAAAAAACATGCCAAAAATAAAAAAGTTCGGTTAGCGCAAAAATTTTATTTATTTTTTTGCGATACAAGTACGGCTTTTATGCTTTTATATGAGAAGTTAAAATATGAATTTAAAATATGTGCCAACATTTCAATTAAAATATCTTATTTTTAGTTTTTAAACTATCTTTGAAAACCTTGATGTTCCTTTTCTTTTAGAAAAAACGAGGTATAAATAATTTTATTAAAAAATACATACCGTTTCCCCTTTTTTTAGATTTTCTAGTATTTTTTTCTTATTTATAAATGCCTGTTTTTGCCTTTTTTAACAGTTTTAATGCCCTATTTTGCCTTTTTATGCAGTTTTTAGTGCCTTTTTCTGCCTTTTTGGCAGTTTTTAGTGCCTTTCCGTGCCTTTTTTGCTATTTTATTTTGCCTTTTTTATAGGTTTTTAGGTCCTCAAAATCCTTTCCCTGGTTATAACGCATGTTGAATAAACAGGCGTGGCATACAAATTTCAAAGGAGTGGAATTTGTGGTATCATAACGTTCCATATTTGGGCCTAAGAGTCTGTCACACAGAGGCAGTGACCCTAACCTGACTTAACCTAACCTTGAAATAATAAATTACTAAAAATAATAAATAAAATATTATTTATAATAATAAATAATAAATTACTAAAAATAATAAATTACTAAAAACGTGGTGAGACCACAGGAACCTAACCTTACCTAATCTTCATTCAATTCACTATGTCTCCAAAGCGTTACTTTCGATTCAAAAGAATTTCATATATCCATAAATTTAGTGTAAATGAAAATAATGACAAACACACACTTACCAGGACTACCGAGGAAGACTGAGGAATATAATCGCCTTGAGGCGTCTGCATTTCTAGCATCGGCAGGTGATGACCATTCTCTTCGACACCATCGACCTGGAATATGGTTTAAGTAGAAAAGCCGATTATTAGCAAAATTTAATGCTGTCATAAATGATTGCAATAAATACGCAAAACAAAAAACCAAAACTAAACAAACGAGCACATGAAATGAAGTAAATGAAGATACATAAATATTGCAGAAAACAAAAACAACTAAAAATAAATTATTATATGAAAATCAGCAAAAAAATAAATATGAACAGTCTCAGAGTCAGAGCGGCGCACAAATCGCCAGTCGAGTTATGACGGAAACTACTAAGAAAACATCAATTTGTAACACTTGTCAACTTAGCGTTAACCCGCAAGCTTAACATTTCACTTTTGCATTATTGGTGCGTTGTTGTTGTTGTGTGGCTTTTTTTTGGGCCGATTTTGACAGCTCGCTTCGAATTGGTTTAAGTAGTATTAGGCCGGTGTGACGATGTGTCGGTGCTGGGGTACTTTTCCGCAGTCTTGTGGGGCGTGCAGCACATGTGACCGAAAAGCTTAGAGGAGCAAATGGCGACTAGCAACGCGCTTAAACAATAAATAAAACTACATGCGACATTGTGTTGAGCGGACTTAGACGGCCGCTGCGAATATTGTTGAAAAAAAGAATATTAAAAATTTTTTTTTTTTTTTAACTATGACACCAAATCACAGTTGAGACTTTGGGCGTTGGGAAATTATGACAAATATACATATGGATTAAAATAAAATGATTAGAAATGGTAAAGAGACACTGGCGGCAGCGGTTACGAAGGCAGCAACGCTGAGCTGTGTGAAATTTTAATTACAACTTTTTCTAAATGAAAATCTGACACAGTGAAAATCTGACTGTGGAACGATTTGTACAGACAGCGGCATGGAAATGAAAAAAAAATTTAGAGAAACGAGCAAAATCAACGAGAAGAATGCTTCAGTCATTTATTTTCACGAATTTATTGTTTGCATATTTTGTGTATTTCTATTAAGTATTTTTTATTTTTGATTTCTTTATTTTAAAATTTTTTGTTTGTTTGTGTATTCAAGGACTTTCTAAAGAAAGTGTGCTTTTTTTTGTATTTATTCCACAACATTTAGTTGTGTCCGTTGATTGTGTGATAAGAACAAAACAGCGGCGGCACATGGAGCGTCAAAGAAAAAACAACTAATGAAAAAACAGCATGAAAAGCACATAAATTGTCAGCAATTTCGCAAAAGAAAAAAAGACAAAAGGCAGTCGACACTTGCCGGGAGTTAAGGAGCCGAAAGTAATTTTCTAAAAATTTCTGAAGCAGTTGAAATGAAAGCAACGAACAGCAGCACAATAAATTCATATTAAAACTGATATAACAACAACAACAAAATATTTAAACAAAAAATACAAAATCCCAAGAACAGCAAAAGAAATCGCACTGGGAGCTGCTTCGAGTCACTAGAAATAAATAGAAAGCAAAAAAAAATATCAGAAAGCCAACTGTCAAGGGACCTGCCAGAGACATGAAAATTTAATATTTTCATTAAATTTTAAATTTACATTTTCCCGGCCCCCGCCAAAACCTTTCACTTCTTTTTGTTTTTGTGGCATCACAGCTGTGCGCTATGCATCTAACCTCAAATTTCAAGCTTCAACTTTAATTTTTGTCACTTGTTATGCGTTGCGGCGCTTTTCAAGGTAAGTGTACAAGAAGAAGAGAGACAAGAAAAAAAATACAAAAATAAAAAAAACGCCGCTAAGTAAAAATGCTGCTCATAGTAATTCACTTTATTAGCTACAATTGCCATTAAGACAATGAAAATGACAACTAACAAAACAAAAACAACAACAAACACGCATAATCTATATGCAACAACAACAACAATAACAACAAACACAAAAATAATGTCTCAAATTTCACGCATAGTGTGCGCGTTTATTTTCAAAGATCGTTGCGAAAAAAATTCACACCCCCCAAGTTGTTGTTGTCTTATATATTCATACACATTTTTTTATGCCGCCCTTGCGTGTTTTTGTTGTATATGCATTTGCATTTTAAAAGCAGACAACGCACCTTTATTTAAAAATTTCGTTACTTTTTTTTTGCGGCCGCCCGTCTGTTGCCGTCGCGTAATGGCCAATTTTCTTGGGTGTAATGCGTTTTAAGCACATTTTTGTGGGGTGTTTACGCGCAGCGAATGTGCCCACCGGCGGCTCTAAGGCCGCAACGCTAATGGGGCGGGCGTGTGAATGACCTTATGTGCACTTTTTTCGCTTCTCTACTGCTCACTTTCCACGTTATCAGCTTTAAGAAAGAAAAAACTGAATAAAAAACTGAACGCATTCGATGCGTTGTGCCGTCGCACTTTCAAGTTTAGCAACGGAAATTTGTCATTTCAATAAATATTAATGGCTTATTAGATTTTTTGCTGGGCGAAAGTGAGCTGGAATTAAAACATTTTGTATGAGTTGTGAAGGGAACACAAAATTTGGGGATACGATTTAGGGGCATTTGAAATTTCCGTTGATGGAATTGGAAGATGTAAGTTAAAGGCGCAGTTAAAGGAAATTTTTAATGTTGGTGGAATAAGTTGTGGTTTTCATTTTAGCTGCAATGATTTTGTGCTGAAATTAGTGACAAATTTAATTGAATTTATTTAAATTTTGCCTATACTTAAAAATATTTCTAAAGGAAAAATTTTTCTACAGCTGTTCAGTGGTCTTGATATGAAAATTTTCACATGCACAAAAAACCTTCATACGAAAAATTTGATATGAAAAATTTCACATTCAAAAAATATAAAAATAAAAAATATAAAAATATAAAATACAAAAATAAAAATATAAAAATATAAAAGTATAAATATAAAAATATAAAAATAAAAAATATATAAAATATACAAAAAAATCCTCATATGAAAACTTTGATATGAAAATTTTCACATCCACAAAAAACCCTCATACGAAAAATTTGATATGAAAAATTTCACATTAAAAAAAAATATAAAAATTAAAAATATAAAAATATAAAATACAGCTGTTTTCTTCATTTGTGTTTTTTTCTAATTGTTCCTATAGTCAGTAAGTTCTTTATGTTCATTGGCTTATTAAATAAATAAATAAAAATAAAATAAAATAAAAATAAAAATATAAAAATTTAAATACAAAAATATAAAAATAAAAAATATATATAATATACAAAAAAATCCTCATATGAAAATTTTGATATGAAAATTTTCACGTTCTTAACTTGAAAGTTGGGTGAAGTTTCCTTTTATTCTGAAGTGAATTTTTAGGATACAACCAATAAAAACTTAAAACATGTGTAGCTGTCTGTAATTTTAAATTTGTAGATTTTTTTCCTACATCCATACAAAATTTCTGTTCAATAACTCAACTATTTCTAGTACATTCCAGCTGAGTTAGTGGGCGAACTAATGAATGGGCATGACTCAGCTCTATGCTCTGCTCTACTATATAGTATGCCCTATGATCCATGCGTTGGTTATAATATCAATTCAATTTAATATCTTTTTTCTTCAATTTTTAATAAATTGTTTCATGGAAATTGTATTTCTTTTTCATTTTTGAATAAATTAAATTTAGTTAAATTTTAATCAATTTTCCTGGCGTTCTGTAGTAAAATTGTAAATTTGAAAAATATGTGCATATGTACATATATGTACATAAGTTTACATTTATAATATATAACCTAATCTTTCCTATTCATATATCTTGTTATGTAACGATGTGAAGAACCTATTTAAGTTCCTATTTTCAGTCAAAATCTTAGGCCGTCGGAAAATGAGAATTTCTTTTCTGAATAATATTTTTTCCTAATTTTCTTACAGTAAAGAAGTGGGTGACCACTGAACAATATTTCGCACTTAAGGGGGCTTTCCCGTTTTTCGGTTTCAAAAAATCGTTTTTTTTTTTACAGAAATCGATTTATAAATACTATAACAATATGAAGCCAAAGTTTCATAATGAAATATGCAATAGTTTTGAAGTTATAGTCAAAAATGTTTCGGCGCGCATAGCCTCGCGTACGCTCCGCGCTTTTCATTAAACGCGTTTTTCTCGAAACCATGTTTTTTTGACGTTTTTTACACTTTTTTTCGGATCTAATGAACCGATTTGGATAAAACTGAATTTCACGTGTTCACAAATGAATTCTCTATCGCACATCATAGGATTTTTTCAATATTGTGAAATTTCGATTTTTAACAACACTTTTAGTACCAAAATTTTGCAAAAAAATCGATTTTTTTCAAATTTGCGCCAAATTTCACCAAGTTGAAATTTTTCAAAAATCCTCCGATGTGCGATAACTAAAACTATGTAATTAATGAAAATGATGGTCAATTTGATTTCAGATAAACCGTATCCGAGAAAAGTGTAAAAAACTGGGAGTATGTTTTCCAAACAAGGCAACATAAGTACTTGGCAAGCTGGCGGCCATTTTGTTTTTTTTCCAAAAAAAATTTTTTTCAACTCACTATTGTAACAACAAACAAAATAAAAAAGAATTACAACATTTTATCAAACTGTCTTTCCAAAATTAATTCTTGAAAAACACCTCATTTTTCGACGAAAAAACGGGAAAGCCCCCTTAATATAATCTACATTATGTAGGTAGGTACAAAGAGAAAAATCCTGTCTAAGTGGCAGCATTTCTGGAAGTTCCCTACACATTAATAATAATTGTCATAATCATGTAATAATCGTATGAATATATGCCGTCGGTAAATAGTATGGTTTATTGTATACGGTTTATTTTACTACATTTATTTATTTGACATTGATTTAGCATCCTTTTTTGAAATATCATTAAAGCCAACAATTCAGATCGATATAAGTTCGCATTTGATTTCATGTAAGTAGTTAAAATCTATTTTAGATCTCTAAAATTCTATAAATTGCTCATATGAGCCAACAATCTAAAGAACCAGAGAACCCAAGTTTAGAAGTCAATGAGACTTCTGCAAATGTCCAACTTTAAGACGTTCTAGGCACATGTGTGAAAGATGAAGATGACTCGCATCGAAGATGAACTACTGGAATTTCAACTACCAGCCATGCTTCGGTTTACAAAAGCAACGAATGGACTAAAAGAATAAAAAATAAAAGAGGTCCAGAGTCTCTGGAAAACTTGATGGCGAATGCAGTCTACTGAAGGCTGCAGAATCACAAAACTTCATATGGTCTCAGAGATAGAATTAAATGAGTGTTTAAACAGCCTAAACTAGGAATCGAACCTAGAGCCTCTGGTGTAAGAAGCCAACGCACTATCCGCCGGACTATTGAAGCCGGCCTAGCTGGAGTACAGTGAATGTCAATTTCTGTATCTGGCAAAACAGAGGAAAGCCGAAAGTTTTATTTAATATCTACCATTGGAAACGATGCAACGAATTGGTTATCAAAAGGTGGAGGTCAATAACCCAAAATGAGGCAAACAAATTACGAGATGTCGTGGTTCAACTGGGGCCATTCAGTAAAAAATTATTATAAAAGCATTTGAATTGATTCGTATTGTGTTCACATTTAACTATTGCAATCAACAGTTAATCAGTATAGAAAAAATTTAAGGAATTAAATTTTTCGTGTACGATATTTTTTTTTTAAATTTTTTATTATTCCAAAACTTTAATTTATTGAAGAATTTTTAAATATTCTTTGTAAATTTTAAAACATTTGTTTTCCTCGCCCATGTTTTCCTAACATTTTTAGTTTCACACCCGCCTTGTGGCGTTTCAAACAAGTTTCCAACACTCATCTCAAAATTATTTTTCCTATAAAAAAACTTGTCACATTTCGGAATTTTAGTTCCTGCTAATTAAATCGAATGTGAGAATTTCAATTTCGCTGCCATCAAATGATTAAAACCCACATAAAAAACTTTACGTATACTGTGAGAAGTGAAAGATTTAAATGCGAAAAACGCGTAGCAACAACAAAGCAACGTGGCGCACGTCACCACTGGGCCACCGCTGTCGTAAAAAGGGAAATGCGTGCTCGTAAAAATTCATAAAAATCAACGTGAAAACGCATAAAAATTCATAATTGCCGTCGCAACAATTTCTTTTCTGCCCTCGCCCCAACAACGCCAAATCGAAGCAAAACCTAGTCAATTTGTATTAAATAGCGGCACAGCAACAACAAATAACAACAACAACAAATGCGACACTTGATGCGCGGCGCAAGCGAGTCATGACCGAAATCGAAATCACTACAAAAAAAAAACATAATAAAAATTTGGAAAAATTAATAGACTGCGTTGTTGTCGGCGGCGACGGCGGCAACGGCGACGACAACCGCAGCGGCTGCGTTGTCTGGCGCGTTGACGACCCTAAAAGTGAATTTTTTCGCACATAAATCTTCATAATTTCTTCTTTTACGATGCGACGGCCGCGTTTTCGCGCAGCCAGCGTGTCTCAAATGGCATTGAGCTGCGTGCAGCATAATTTTTTTTCGCCCCCCTCGTCGTGGCTCGAACGCTTTATTTTTCGTTTCGTTCGCTCGACTGTGTGGGAGGGGGGAATGGCTCCATTGGCGTTGCGGTGCGAATTCATTCATGCATTCATTCACGTTGAGTGCGCTGCGGCGTTTGTGGGCAGGGAGTTGCGGCGAATCGAGTTGAGGTGCTGTGCGCTCTTTCACTCAGTCTCGCTCTCTCAACGCGCTCAGAGTGCGCTGCACTTCCCCTACTCGCAGTGCGCTGGTGTTGGTGATATCGTAAAAAAACGCACACACACACATTCGCGCGAGCTAATATCGTAAAATCGCTCAGTGAGCGAGTCGGCGAGCGCGCCATGGCCGCGGCGAATTCGGCGCACAGCTGCACGAGCGCTTTTTTGGTGTAATTTCCGGCCTTTAGCTACAAGAAATAAAATCAAAAAATTATATATTTGTATGTATGTATATAATTTTTGCAAATCATCTGAGCATGCAACGCGTACACTGCGCTGACTGCTGCAGTTTTCCCCGTTTGCGCGGTCACTCGCCTCCGGCCAACTCGATGCCACCATCTGCCGCACATGCCGTCATTTTCTTCAGTCGTTCAGTCTTTGCGATTTGCGCTTATTTTGCAGCTTATTTTGCTGTCCGTGTCGCTGACGTCGAGCGCTGCCATTTGTGCGCTCTTCGCGCACTTTGCGCTCGTCAGCGTCGCCACGAAAATGGGTGGGGAGACTTTTTTCGTTGGCTGCAGTAGTCGCCGCATTTTTCTCATTTCTTAATTGAGCGCATTGCGTTTCGTTTCGTTTTTTTCGTTTGCTTCGTCATTGCTGCTGTTCTTGTTGTTATTGTTGCTCTTCATGCTAGCTCATTTTTTGGATTTGCCGTCGCGTAAACTTTTGCCGTTGGCCGCTGGTTGGTGCAGCGTCCGTCGCACAATTCGCACGAAGGTGGGATTTATTTCGCACAAGAAAACGCCGACGCCAAATCGCTCAAATCGCTCTGCCAAATCATGAGCGTATTTTAAGCGTAATTAAATGCATTTAATTCGATTAATTTTACAATTTCACACAACAACAACAAAACACTAATAAAAGCAAAAGTCTTTGAAATCAAAGAAAACAACTGACGCAATTTTATGGCGTGACTCGGTCATTTACGTAAATCAAAGCAAACGTTTTTTTGGTTTTATTTTAATTTAATTTTATTTCTTATATATTAAAATATTATTGCAGTCACCCATTGTTTGAGTTCACTCGAATCTTATCGATTTGCTGCGAGCGACATCAATAAACCGCAAATGCCGGCTGACAAATTTATGGCTCAGGAATTACCACTCACACGCACTGGAAATATTTCAGTGATTTCAGCTGTCAAAATGCAAAGCGGCCGAATTTATGGAATTAGAGAAAAATTGTGCCATTTTTGTGGTTGGTGTTGTTTTTTGCTAACAAATGTGTAACAACTCTTTTTCGTCTTCGTGTAATTGTTGTAACCAGCAAGGAATACTTCGAATTTTTTTCATAAACGCACATGTAAAGCATACAGTGGCGCACGCAGGGGGTGTTGGGGTTCAACCCTCCCCCCAAACACAAAAATTGCTGGTAAAAAATATGGTTTCGATTTGTAACTGCATCCTAAGACTTTCACAATGTTGGCCGAATCAGCTAAAATTATTTGCCAATGATTTATATAGAATGATTTATATATCACCGATTTTCTGAGTATAAATTATTTTACTCTCAGCTGTTTTACAGCGTTGTCAGCACCGCCTTACATAACGTCGACAAATGAAAAATATTTGCGATCTGCAATCTTGGACCCTCAGAGCCTCGCGCATAAAATTCTTTGCACAGACAACAGGGGCGGATTCAGAAAAATATTTCGGGGGGGTTCAAAAAGTAATTATTTTTCTTTTTTTAATATTTATAAAATGTCTTTTAATTTGTATTTATTTTTAAAGTCGATCCTAACATTTCGGGGGTTTCAACCCCCAAACCCCCCTCCCCTGAATCCGCCACTGACTGAGAATCACTTTCCACTTGAGATATCTAAAATGGTCAGTACGACCAGTGTGGCCATTGCTAGACTAACGTTAGCTGCAGTGGCGTACACAGGATTTCATTTGGGGGGAGGGGTGTTTGCGTAAAACTTTTGAGCGCAATACCATTCGAAACCATATTTTGTACTAGAAATTTTTGTATGTGGGGTGGTTTGAACCCCCGAAACTCCCCTGTGTGCGCCACTGGTTAGCTCTAGTACTCGTATAATTATCTACAACTATTTTCATACTAATACTTTATAGAAAGAGACCTTTAATATAAGTCGGTTTTTCCTTCCCTGAACCTTTTCTAAATTTTTACTACGCTTTTTGATTGAAAAAATTTTCAGTCAAACCTAAAAATGATGGACCCAATTTTTACTACGCTTTTTGATTGGAAACATTTTCAGTCAAACCTTAAAATGATGGACCCAATGCTGACTGGCTTTACATGCTTTGCTTCAGCAACTGTGAAAATTCAATAGAATTGTATGAAAATGTATAAAAATTTACCAAGTGGCAACTATGGCTGAAACCTTTAACCATTTCGGGACGGAGTTTAATTTTGAAATCCAAAATACTCTCAGTAGAAATATTCTCATGCTATGAATGTTGGGGTTAGAAAATTATATTGGATGCTCACAAATTCTGAAATCATCCTTTTATGCGAGAACACCGAAATCGAAAAAATATTTTTCGTGAGTCCTAAGATTTGAATAATTGTTTTGAGGGGCATTAAAAACTTGCTGGGACGTATTATCCCAGTAGTCCCGAAAGGGTTAAAGCTCTAAAACTCCTGAATTGCCGAGATCTTCATTCGGCAGAGCTTTGGAAACTCAGTTTCAGTTTCTTATTGTTCTGAAAATTAATAAAATCTCAACAAGAACAACCCATGGCACAAACAAAACAAATCGGCTATAATAATTTTTGGTCGAAAAAAACAAAGTGGCAACCGGCAACGCTATGAACTTTTAAACTCACCGGCTTTATTTGCTAATTCATCCCGTAGACCTAAACTAACTTAAAGAAATAATACATTACTTGAAGCTTGGTAAGTGTGTAGAATGAAAGAAAAACCTAACCTGACTTAATCTAAAAATCTATTTGAATTTTCTATGTGATCCAGAAGCGCGCTTCTCTTCGTGATTTACGTGACCTAAAACATTAAATCAGTTCAAATTATGAGATCATTTTATGAAACTGACTCAACGCGAACATTTTTCCAAGTACCAATGATCCATTCAAAAACATTAGTTGTTCCACCATTACTGCCGAGGTTTTTTCAGACTTGTTTCACTTCTTGAAGTAACAAAATGTTCCACATTAAAGAAGGTTTTTTGTGTAGAATAAATCATACAAGGAAATAATATATGTTAACTTATCAAGGACGCATACAGGATTTCGTTTTGGAGGTTTTGCGTAAAACTTTTGAGCCGAACTCCATTTGAAACCATAATTTGTACCAGAAATGTTTTTGTTTGGTTTTGAACCCCCAAAACCCCCTCCCCTGTATGCGCTACTGTAGCTTATATACAATCGAACCAAGATTATCCCAAATGGCTGGAATTTAATAGTTTTGAAGTAGTTTTAAAAAGAAATTATTTCTTTTTTTGGATTGCCTAAAGTTCACGGTCGAATTTCAATTATACGAATTGATTGAAACCGAAGGCATTCGGAATAATTGTTTTTTTTTTTTTGTCGACAAGATAAATTTTCGTGCATGTTTTTAAATAAATTCTTGAAATTATTTATTTGCTTAAAATTGAATTGGTTGGATCCAAAGGTATTCGGAATAATAGTCTAGACCAAAAATTCTGTTCATTGAGTAACATTTCGTATAGTTTCTTAGATGGATTCTTGACTTTCCGGATTGTTTAAAGTTCACAGTCGAATTTCATTTATCTGAATTGGTTGGATCTGAAGGTATTCGGAATAAAAGTCCAGTCCAAAAATCCTGTTTATTGGGTAAAATTTTGTATAGTTTCTTAGATGAATTTTTTAATTTTGGAATTGCTTAAAGTTCACAGTCGAATTTAATTTATCTGAATTGGTTGGATCCGGCGATATTCAGGATAGTAGAAAAATTCATATAAATTCTTAGATCAATTTTTGAATTTCTGGACTGCCTCAAGTGCACAGTCGAATTTCATTTATCTGATTTTGTTGTATCCGAAGACGTTCGGGATAATAGATCCATTCAGTTCAATGGCTAAAATGTCGTATAATTTCTTAGATAAATTTTTAAATTTCCGGATTGTTTAAAGTTCACAATAAAGGTAACTAATAAAGGCAGACAAATTATATTTCGGCTTACACGGATAATAGAGGTGTTCACATTTTAATTCTGTCAATTGTTATTGTCTCCAATTGTTATCCACTAAGCTGATCTCCTATTCAGTGATTGAATGAAGAAGTAGTAACGTTATTTTTCTTATTCTATTCTAGTTGTTATGTGTTTTTAATTATAATAAAGAATGAAAATGCGTTCATATTTCATTCGTCACACGCTACTTTCTTTAGATTTACCGGATAAATGTTGTCCCGTATTATTGTTGTAGGGCGACAAAGAGCTAATCTTTGTTTTTGCCATATTCTGCTATTAACCGCTATTCCTAGTTGATCGATTCGGGGATAATCGAGAACAATAGTCTATATAATAAAAATCATATAAATAAACAATAAATTCAAGAAATTAATAATAAAAAAACCACTGTGCCACTGCCGGGCAAAGTTCAACAAAAAACACAGCCTGGAAATTCTCGAAATTTTCGCATACTATCAGAAACCAATAGAAAAAAAATTTTATAAAAACAGAGCAAACTGCGGCTCGGTATGCACATTCGCCACGGCTCAGCGATGTTGATGACTAAATGTCGATTGTTGGCGTTATTGTTGTTGTTTTTTGTTGTTCTTATTTTGGTGTTGTTGTTGTGCTGGGTTTTTTGTTGTAATTGCAATATTGTGTGATAACACTGAAGCCGCCGGGCAACGTGGCCCCACAGTCAGTCAGTCAGTCAGCCTATCTGCAGTCTTGTAGCTTCTTTTAACTGTGTTTAGTGTTGCTGTTCTTGTTGTTGCTGTTGTTGTTTTTTGCCGTTGCTGCCTTCAGCTAACACCACTAGCAACACCACCGACAAAAATCCCAACAACAACAACAATAGCAAAGCCAGAGCATTGCTGTTTAGATAAAATTGTATTTCGAAAGTGACAGTTGAAATGATTTATCACTATGGGCCGCCGTGCTGCCACCACGCCGCTCGTCGCGTCAGTCGTGCGCATACGCTGCATACCAGGCGATACGTCTGTCCGTCCGTCCGTCAGTGCGTCCGTTTCGCTGGCTGTTCGTCCGTTTGTCTGTCCGTGTGCGCGCGCTGCCATCGTTTTCGCCATTAGCGTCCGCCAAGCAACACCAACACCGACACCAACACCACCGCCAACAACAACAACAACAACAACACTCTGCCGCCACCATAATGGTGTGTTGTCAGCCATTGTAGCGACGCGTCGTATGCATAGCGACTGGTGGCCGCTGCCAAAGTCAAAGCCGGCGCAGCGTTGCGCTTCGCAGCAGCGGTGCGGCGCACTGTCGTGTCGACAGTGCTCGCAGTCAAAGTCAGAGTCGTTTGTATTCGCTGTCATCAAACTTTTTAGCGCAAGTGTTTGCCTACAACGGCGTTGGCGCGTTTGCTGTTACCGTTTTGCCATTGTTGTTGCCATTGTTGTTGTTGTTGTTGTTGGCGTCTGTTTGTTGTTTTTCGTTGCGCTGTGGCGCACAGTTTAAACGCTGCCCGGTCTTCAAGCGCAAGCAAATGCGTTCGTCCAAAGTATGCGCGGAATTCGGCGAGGAGGCGCCCGAACGCGTTGCGAGGGCGGCGGCAAGGAAAAAAATTAAAATTACATTTTTCCCCCACCAACTACAACGAGTCGCAAACAAATGCCAACAAAAACAAAAATTTCCAATTTTCTATTTTATTTTTTGCATTTTGTCGTTATTGCTTTTGTTATTGTTGTTGTTGTTGTGGGGTTTTGTTGACTGTGCCTTTGAGCTTTTGTGTGCGCTCACATGCAGCTTTTCGTTGTTGTTGTTGAACAATTTTTTTTTGTTAAATTTTTCTTTATTTTTTGCATTTTGTTCTAAAAGCTAATTTAAAAAAATTATAAAAAAAAAACATTGTTATGGTTGTGGGCTTTTGTTATTGTTGTTGTTGTTGCTGAAATGTTTGTTGTCTTGCAATGCGTTGAAATGATTTATGAGCGTTAAAAATTCATATAAGCAACAAAAAAAAGACAAGTGGAAAAATTCGCTATGAACTTTATTATTATGAAATTTTGCTGGCGCTGTGATTTGCTGGGTGTTTGTTGTTGTTGTTCTTGGTCTTTGTGCTGCAATAATGTGTTGGTGAAATTTTTCAAAAATTATTGCAATTACAATTAAGGCAACGAACAGTGGCGGATTCAGGGGGGGGGGAGAGGGGGGTGGTTGAAACCCCCCGAAATATCGACTTTAAAGCTACATATGAATTAAAAGGCATTTTTTTTGGCATTTTATGAATATT
Source organism: Melieria picta (assembly GCA_964056695.1). Classification (NCBI taxonomy): domain Eukaryota; kingdom Metazoa; phylum Arthropoda; class Insecta; order Diptera; family Ulidiidae; genus Melieria; species Melieria picta. The sequence continues at coordinate 133,623,170 of OZ057398.1, forward strand.
AAAGAATTACTTTTTGAAAGCCCCCGAAATATTTTTCTGAATCCGCCCCTGGCAACGAATAAACAACAGATTGGCATTAAGCGTGTTTGAGTTGGGAAATTTTTGGTGAACTTATTTAAACGAAATACAAAAACACTGGTGGACATTATTGAAATAAAGAAAACAACTTGAAAGTCGAGTTGCATATGAAGTTAAAATCAATTATTGACGATAAATAAATTAAATTTAAGTTAAATACAAAATTAGCTGTTGTTGGCTCGATTTTGACATGGTCCATGCAATAATCCGTCTGACACAAGAAGTAGAAGAAGAACAGTTTCGATATCTATTAAAGTATCTAAAAAAACCAAAATTAAATTCTTATTGATGTTTATTAGGTTAAAAGAATTATTTTGTATTGAAATTTGTAATTGTTTGGGAATTGTTTAAATTTGTAATTTTTTCCCTGAACGTAAAGTCGAATTGACTAGTAAAGTTACTATTGAATCGATAAAAAAATAATCGAAATTACAAAAATGAATTCAGTGAAGTTGACTGGAAGAGAGACAATCGAAACGACAAGAAGACAAATCATCAAAACAAATTAGAGGAATCACAAACAAATCGACTGGAAGAAAGATACTCGAATCGGTTAGAGGAAAAATAATCAAAATTACTGGGAAAAACACAATTAAAGTGACTAGAAGAAAATTATCAAATTTTCTAAAAGAAAACATCAACTTAAAGTAAAACAATCGAATCAAATAAGGATTAGAAGATAAGCAATCGAATCGACTGGAAGAAAAACAATCGAATAGACTAAAAGAAAAAATCAAATATATTAGAAGAAAAACATCGATTAAAAGAAACCTAATCGAATCAAGTAAAAGAAAAACATTGGATTGATTAGAAGAAAACCATCGAATCGACTGGAAGAAAAACAATCGAATAGACTAGAAAAAAAGAACAATATTTATTAGAAGAAAAACATCGAATAAAAGAATCAAATCAAACTAATCAAATCAAGTAAAGAAAAAACCATTGAATTGATTAGAAGAAAACCGAATCGAATAGACTAGAAAAAACAATCAAAATTAACAGAGGAAAAACATTGACTAAATGAAAACTAATTGAATCAAGTAAAGAAAAAAACATTAAATTGATTAGAAGATACACAATTGAATTAATTGGAAAAATTATCGAATCAGCTCAAAGAAAACTTATCGAATCGACTAAATTAAAACCATTGAATTGATTAGAAGATAAACTGGAACTGGACTGGAAGAAAAACAATCGAATAGACTAAAAGAAACAATCAAATATATTAGAAGAAAAACATCGAATAAAATAAAACCAATCGAATCAAGAAAAGAAAAAACCATTGTGACGAATAGACTAGAAAAAACAATCAAAGTTAACAGAGGAAAAACATTGACTAAATGAAAACTAATTGAATTGAAGACACACAATTGAATTAATTAAAAGAAATTATCGAATCGGCTCAATGAAAACTTATGGAATCAACTAAATGAAAACCACTGAATAGATTAGAATCGCGTAGACTGAAAAATTTGTAGAATCAACTCAAATGAAACTTATCAAATCTACTAACAGAAAAGCATTGACTAAATGAAAACTAATTGAATTGAAGACACACAATTGAATTAATTAAAAGAAATTATCGAATCGGCTCAATGAAAACTTATGGAATCAACTAAATGAAAACCACTGAAGAGATTAGAATCGAATAGACTGAAAATTATAGAATCAACTCAAAGGAAACTTATCAAATCTACTAACAGAAAAACATTGACTATATGAAAACTAATTGAATTGAAGACACACAATTGAATTAATTAAAAGAAATTATCGAATCGGCTCAATGAAAACTTATCGAATCAACTAAATGAAAACCACTGAATAGGTTAGAATCGAATAGACTAAAAAATTATAGAATCAACTCAAAGAAAAATTATCAAATCTACTAACGGAAAAACATTGACTAAATGAAAACTAATTTAATTGAAGACACACAATTGAATTAATTGGAAGAAATTATCGAATTGGCTCAATGTAAACTTATCGAATCAACTAAATGAAAACCACTGAAGAGATTAGAATCGAATAGACTGAAAAAATTATAGAATCAACTCAAAGAAAAATTATCAAATCTACTAACAGAAAACCATTGGATAGATAAGAAGATAAACAATCGAATCAAATAGAAAAATCAGTTCAAAGAAAAACCATCGATTACACTAAAGAAAACAAAATATTAGCAAAACTAATTTGACTAAAAAACACAATAAAATTTTCTAGAGAAATAATAATTGAATCAGCTCAAATGAATACAAACGAATTGACTAAAAAAGCGATTGAAGAAGATTAAAGATTAAGAAATAAAATAAAAATACAAAAAAAAATTTTAACAAAAATTTGAACAATCGAAAAAAATCGAAATAAAACTTGCGTTTCGTACAATCGAAACTTTTTATAAATTTTTACCTTAGCTGGAATTTGGTTCAAGTAAAAGTTGTAGCGACAAGTTGGAGTCGCCAAATGTGAACTCAAATTGATGCTTTCGATATTTTATTTTATTTTTTGAGCACGTAAACGTGCCGCAGTGCCTCTGAATAGTGTGTCCTATGCATTTAGAATGCTTTTGTTGTTGTTGCTGTCGTTGTTGGAAATCAATGAGGCGCAAACTTGCCACACTCTAACTTTGAAAATTGTCAGTGCTGTTGTTGTCGACTCTAATGTATTTCACTTTGTGATTGTTGCTATTGTTTTTCGTGTTGTTGTTGTTGTTAGCAATGTGAGGGCTTTTATAGAATTCTCCAAAATGCTGACACACACAATGAACACAACAACAACAATAACGAAATAAGCAACCAAATAGCATCGCAACGTTTAGCGAGACACTTTGGAGTCACAATTTTTAATACTATAAAACAACAAAAACAACAACAATAAAGCAACAACAGCAATAATAATAGTGGCAGCCTTAATGGGCATAAAAGTATGTGCGCGCTCGTGGCGGCAGTGACGGCAACGATGACTGTTGCGGCGGCAACGACTAAATGAGGTCGTGACAGACGTGTCCATTCAGCGTTTTTGTTCTTGGCTTTTTATTTATATATTTTCCGTATTTTTTCTCGAAGGTGTAATTGATGACCAATTTCAAAAGTGTTAGTGATTTTTGTGAACTGTTGTTGTTGTTGTTGTTGTGACGGTATTGAGCTTGTCGCCTTAATGGATCTCGAAAAAAACAAAAGCGTCGTTTTTTATTGTTGCTTTTGGAAATTCCAATTTCGGAATTTGTAAAATTTCATGAAAAATCTCACTTTATAAAAATGCTATTAGCGATGCGAAGAAAATAAAAATTTCCAAAAGTTATTTCTGCACATTTTCATATCAAAATGACCAACGCTGGGGCTTTGGAAGTTTGAGCTATGCAAATCCGTTTTAAGGCTTTGAAATTATGGCATAAACAAAAATCGCCGCTTTACAAAAAATTTGCCCACATCCCGTCGAACGGCGACGGCGCCACACCCTGTTCCAGCTTAAAACCGTTAAGCAAATTTCGCGCATTGCAGTGCAACAAAAAGTTGAACTTTTATGGTACATTTTTTGCTGCCGATGTTGTTGGGGCAAGTGACATGCAGCCAGAGCGTGCAGCAGCTGCAGCGCGCGCGCGCCCATAAAAAGCGTTCGCGATGCGCAAAAATGGGCTCACGTTAGGTGCGCCACTCACAAAAACTGCCACCCGAAAAAAACCAGCAAACTGCCGCAAAACAAAAAATCAGAGAAATTCAAACAAAACACTGCGTAAAATTGTCACGTGGAAATTGCACGTAAATGTGTGAGTTGCAATGTGCAAATGTGTTTGCTGCATGCCGCAAGTGCGGCATTGAGCTGCATTGGACGCGGCGCAGCGCATTTGCACCTCGTACGCATTGTCGCCGTTGTCATTTGTCGTGTCGCTGATGCGCTGAACCCCCCGCCTGCACCCGCTTCAAAAAGAGGGCCGTGCAAATGACGCTGACGGATTGGGGAAACTGAGCGTTAGTGGACACGTCTGACTGGCTGTCAGATAGAGCGCATTGTGTGTTGATTTTAAAATAGAAAATAACATTAAAAAAATGATATTTACACTTTACTGGGCAGTTGCAGTTCATTAAAAAAAAGAATTTTAAATAGTTATAAAATTCATTCATAATCCAACTACAACTTTGGCGAAAGCGAAACCTTGCAAAAAGATTTTGGTATGAAGTTTTCGAGACAATCATATTAAATAGTTTTTTTTTTATATTCTTTGTTTTCTTTATTGTACTTAAATGTTTTATATATATTATATATAAAAATATATATTGTAAGAAAGCCCATTGAATCCACTAGTGAAAACAATATAGAATCGATTTGAGGAACAAAATCAAAATGATTAAAAAAAAATGAAAAACGACTACATAGAGAAAAGACAATCGAATCAACGGGAAGACCATAAAATTAACTGAATTAATAATCAAAAAAACATTAAAAAGAAAAGGAGAAAATGAAAAAGAAAGACGAAAAACAAACATTAATCGACTAGAAGAAAATTAATCGAATCGATCAGAGGGAAAGTAATCGAAACCACTGAATATCGTATCGAATGGATGAAAATTTATCGAAGTCAATAGGAGAAAGACAATCGAATCGACTTAAAGAAAACCCATAAAATTAACTAGAATAACAATCGAAAAAACTAGCAGAAAGAAAAATTAATCGACTAGAAGAAAGTTAATCGAATCGATCAGAGAAAATACAATCAAAATCACTAGGAAAACAAAAATCGTATCGAATAGAAGAAAATTTAGTGAAGTCAATAGGAGAAATACATTCGAAACGACTATGGGAAACACAATGAATTCTGATAGAAGAACGATAATCGAATAGATTAGAGAAAATGCAATCAAAATCACTAGGAAAACAAAAGTCGTATTGTCTGGAAGAAATAATTTCGAAATTAATAGGGGAATGAAATTGGAATTACATTATCAAATTCCATCAATCAAATCAACTAGAAGGATGCAGTCGAATTGACTAGAAGAGATTTCTATTGATAAAAAGAAAGACAACCGAAACGATTAAAATAAACTCAATAAAATCGACTAAAAGAAAGACAATAAAAATGATAGGGAGACAAATTAACAAATATAAATAATAATAATTGACACGATTAAAGAAAATACAATTGAAAACACTAGAAAATCCAAAATCGACTTGAAGAAATGCAATTGAATCTAAATAATATGAGAGAGACAAAATGAGGTCAATTGAAACGACCAAAAAAAATATTATTGAAACGGTAAGAAGACAAATCAACAAAATAGTCTAGAGGAAACACAATCAATTTGGTTAAAGGAAATACAACTGAAATTACTAGAAGAAACACTATCAAACCCACTGGAAGAGAGACAATAAAATCAACTCAGCAATAAAATTAGCAGTCAAATCGACCAGGAAAAATACAACTGAATCGATGAAGAAAGATAATCAAAACGACTAAACTAAAGTCAGTTAAATCGACTAAGTAGCTGAAAGACTTTCAAAACGACCTCAAGACAAATCAACAAAATAAACTAAAGGAAACATAATAAAATCGACTAGAAGAAAGATAAACAACTTAACTAGATGTTTTTTTTAGTCTGGGTTTAGTTTTAATTAATTAAATGGTTTTCTTTTCTAGTTGATTCAATTTATTGCTTTATTAGATTTGATTATTTTTGATATGAAATAATTCAATTTCTTTTTTAAGTCTTTTAGTTCCTTTAAGTTCATATATTTGTGATTAGATTGAGCGTCAATTCGACTGATTTTTCTCTTAATTAATGCCATGGTTTTCTTCTCCAATCGATTAAATTTTTTTGATGATTCATTTGGTTTATCTTCTAGATGATTTATTAGTTATTATTATTATTAGTTATAGTAAAATTTTTCTATAATTCTACTAGTCATTTACTAATTGATTCATTTAATCATTTACTAATTTATTTATTTATTCCATTATTCATATATGCATTTATTCATCTATTCATTTATTCACTTATTCATTTATTCATTAATTCATTCATTTACTCATTTATTCATTCATTTATTAATTTATTAATTTATTTACTCATTCATTCATTATTCTAACCGATTCATTCATTATTATTCGCAGTTTGAATAATTATATATTATGGTCGATTAGTTTCTTCATATCGGCTCAAGTGTGATTTCTCTAGTCGATTGTTTTAGAATTTATTAATTAATTAATAAATTAATTAATTAAATTCATTCATTCATTTATTGATTCATTTATTAATTTATTCATTAATTTATTTATTCATTCATTATTCTAACCGATTCACTCCTTATTATTCGCGGTTTGTTTAATTAATTTTTTTAGTCGATTAGTTTCTATATATCGGCTCAAGTGTGATTTCTCTAGTCGATTGGTTTGCATTCAGTTGTAGTTGTTCTAGAAATCGATTTATTCACTTATTCATTAATTCATTGATTTATTCACTCATTTATTCATTAACTCATTGATTTATTCACTCATTTATTCATTATTTCATTCATTTATTAATTCATTCAATATTCTTACCGAATCATTCATTATTATTCGTGGTTTGATTAATTAAATATTCTAGTCGATTAGTTTCTTCATATTTCTACAAGTGTGATTTCTCTAGTCGATTACTTTAGATTCAGTTGTAATTTTTCTAGAAATAAATTTATTCATTTATTCATTAATTCAAGCATTTATTCATTCATTTATTCATTCATTCATTTATTCATTCATTCATTCATTATTCGATTGGTTTCGATTCAGTTGTAATTGTGCTGAAAATCAATTTAGAGATTCAATTATTAGTCAAATATTTCTATTAAAGGTTTCAATTGTTTAACTTTTGCTTGAATGAAGAATTAATTACTTTCAAAGGATTGTTGCAAACATCATCAAAAACACTAACAACTAAAAATGTTTAGATACTTTGAGGATACGACATGTTGTTGAGATCCTATTTACTACTCACAGTTGACTGTTATTTGTTGTTGTTTTTGTTGTCACCAGCGCATGCGGCACGCGCTAATTGCAAGGAGTGCAACAGCACTCGCAACAACAACAACTACCAGTACACCAATAAAGACACTTTTGAAGCCATTTGATACTGAAAATATTGAAAATTTGTTGTTGTTACTGCAGCTTTCATGTAATTCATCAGAATTGAGCCGAGCCACACACCAGCCGGCGCGCACACTTTTCGTATCGAATTTTGCAGTAATTTTTCTTCCTTCAATGGAACGCAGCTCGTCCGCTGCTGCTTCTTCTTCTTCTTATTTTTGCTTTCCCATTGTCTGGTGCGCGCGCACCCTTTGCCTGTACGACTTTCGGGTGAATGTCCAACAACACCAACGTATCAATTTACCAGCGCGCAAACACGCAGCGGACAGCGGTCGATCGGTCGGTTGGCCAGTTGGGACAGCTGATCACACAATCGACCGATCAGTTGTTGGCGTAATTTTGACTGTTCACATTTTCGTTAATGTTGTTGTTGTTTTGAGAAATTCTGCTTGTAAGATGCAAAAACGTAAAAAATTGCCACAGCCCCAAAGTGCAAAAGCAGCGCATCGAACGACGGTCGTTGCCGCCTGCTGGCTGCTGCTGACTGCTGACTGCTGCCGGCGTATCCTGTTCCCACACAGCGTGTCGCGCGTTGCTCGGAATTTCTTTTGAATTTGCTTGACGATCATTTGTGCCGCCCCCTGCCCCCGCCACCCCCCCTCAGTTGCTGCTGCTGCTGCGTCGAGTGCAACGCGCACTGGACGCTGCACAATGACGCAGGCGGCAGCGTTGGACGGCCGCCCGCCCGCTCTTTCTTGCGCCGCTGGAATGATGTGTCTTTTACGCCAGCGCGGCAGACAGCCTAATATAAACGTATAAAGGCGACTTAAGCCAAAAATGACAGTTGCGACATGTACGTTGCGTATGCGACGCGTGTAGGCGTGGGCGCGCTGCCGACGCTTGTGGCATTAAATTTTTTTCAGCCGCTTTGTACGAGTCTGTGCGGAGATGCTGGCTGACTGCCTGACTGCCTGACTGGCTGGTGTTATTTTTACGCCTGTACTCTTGTTCTTATTGTTGTTCAGATGCTGTGATCTTTGTTGTTGTTGTTGTTGATTTTAATATTGCTCGCCGTTTTCGGAGGTGACAATAAACTGTGGCCGCCTGCATGCGTTCAGGCGTTGGGTGTTTTGGTTTTGTTATTTTTGTTGTTGTTGTTGCTGTTGTTGGACAGTGTAAAGGATATGTGCGCAGTAAATTCTACCAACGACATATTTTTGCGGTGATTTGCTTTATTTCGGGATTTCAATTTAAAAATTGTCTTGTTAAGTTATGAGTGGAATATGCGAATGGCTGTGCAGAGAACAACAACAAAATTCCTTTTATTTCAATTGATATAATCTGGCGGCATTATTGCAGTTCACGGCGAGATTTCGAGTGGGTGATATGCACGTTCTGTGTGTTTGTATGTGTGGGTAGAGCATTTTATTTAAACTTTTTGTAATTTTTTATTTATTCATCTCACTGATTTAAACAAAAAAATATGATAGTTTAATCCAATAAAGAGACTTAAGAGAAAGAAAGAATGGAGTAAAATAATTTGTTTTACTTAAATTTAATAAACTATTGAAATTGAATTTTAATTATCAAAATTTGAATAAATACAAAATTTGATAATAATTTAATTCATTATTATTTAGAAATAAAAATACATAAGGTTTAATTAAAAGAAATCCATGATTACTTTAAGTTCTTTTGCTTTGTTCTACTTTAATTCAATTAATTATTAAATTTGGATTTAAATGATCACAATTTGAATAAATAAAAAAGTTGATAATAAATAAATAAATTATTATTTATAAATAAAAATACAAAAAATACTTTAATTCCACAAATTATTAAATTTGAATTTTAATGATTACAATTTGAATAAATAAAAAAGTTGATAATAATTTAATTCATTATTATTTATAAATAAAAATACATAAGGTTTAATTAAAAGAAATCCATGATTACTTTAATTTGTTTTGCTTTGTTCTACTTTAATTCACTAAATTATTAAATTTGAATTTTAATTATCACAATTTGAAAAAAATAAAAAGTTGATAATAAATAAATTTATTATTTATAAATAAAAATACAAAAAATACTTTAATTCCATAAATTATTAAATTTGGATTTAAATGGTTACAATTGGAATAAATAAAAAAGTTGATAATAATTAAATTCATTATTATTTATAAATAAAAATACAAAAGGTTTAGTTAAAATAAATTCATGATTACTTTAATTTGTTTTACTTTGTTTTGAATTTGAATAAATAAAAAGTTAATAATAAATAAATTTATAATTATTTATAAATAAAAATACAAAAAATACTTTAATGCCATAAACTATTAAATTTGAATTTTAATGATCACAATTTATATAGACGAAAAATTTAATTTTAAATTTAAATAATTAATTAATTAATTTAAATAATTTAAATTTAATTTAATAAATAAATTTATTATTATTTATAAATAAAAATATATAAGGTTTAGTGAAAAGAAATTCATTATTGTTACATGAAATTTAAGGATTTATTTAGCATGGTTACAGAGATCCGATTTAGGTCAAATGTGCCTCGTTTTGTTCCATAACTTGATGCCAATTTGAAGGAAATTGAATTATGTATCCCTCATAGAAACCCTCGTTCCTATTGGCAAAAAATTAGGACAGTGGCATTTTTACAAACATCTCTTGAGGCAAATTTTTCACCAGTAAAATCATTCATCATAGATAGGAACTGGTGGTAATCACTTGATATCAGGTCCAAACTATTAAATTAGTACTAAGAATTCCACAACCAAGCATCATTATTGATATGTGTGACCTGGTGTTGTCCTGATAGAACACAATTCGTGTCCTATTGGCCAAAGCTGACCGCTTCTGGGCGATTGGTTCCTTTAGACTTGGTTCCAACTGTTGACTCAGTACAGATCCGAATTAAAAGTTTACCCGTAGGGAAGCAACTTATAACAGATGATTCTCTCTCAATCACGCCAAACATACAGCGAAACCTTCCCAATCAATCATGGACCGTCAATTCCTCTTCTATTGGTCAATACTGGTTGCTTACCCTAAATGGTCAAATTGTTGACTGTAGAGGTGGGAAATAAATGTTCTGTCATAGGGGAGCAGCTCATTGTAGATTATTCCCTTACAATCCAACCAAACAAGCAGCAAACCCTTGCTGACTGTCAATCCTGGCTTGACCAAACTTTTACTCATTTTCAATTGAAAATATTTCCTATTTTCACTTTACTGGTGTTCATCTTTAACGCGTCATCAAACAAAATTGAGTCAAGCAATAAAAAAATGTCTGAGAAGTTTTTTTAGTATGAAATCTTTCTAGTGCCAACTGGCATAATCCGATTGCATTTATACAACGGCAGATACAAATTACTAAAGCCATGTATTGTAAAAATAATTGATTCCTTTTTGGGTTTTCATTTTTTCTAATAAATCTTAAAAAAAAAATTATTTTTCTTAAAATTGAAATGATTATTTCTAATCAACTCTTTTGGAGAACTTTTAAAATATCTTAACACTTAACCAAAATAAATAAATTAGTAAAAATATTTCAACAAATTTAACTTAACAGTTTCGTTTCAATTTCATTTCAATTTCTTTTAGCCACTTACTGCATATTTTAAATGCCAAACTTTTCTGTTTTTTTTCCGATTAGTTTTTGTTTTCTTTGTGACATTTTTGTGCGCGACTCGGGCCGTCACCGGCCCACAAGCCACAAGCCACAAGCCTTGACAACTTCATGCAATTTCCTTAGCAATTTTCACATCGATTTTTTTGATTGTTGTTGTAGCTCTAATCTTAATGGAAAATATTTTTGCACAAATTTGCTGCTTTTCGTTTGAATGCCATTATTTTGTTGTTGCTTGTGTTGTTGAGCTATTTTTCGCTGCCGCCATTTCGCTCTATTTTGTTGATATTTTATCAGCACGCAAGCCGCGCCGCACACCAATGCGCGCTTCTACGGCGCACATGAGTCGAACAAACAAACAGTCAAACAAACAAACAAACAGTCAGACAGACGTGCAATGAAATATGTTGCCAACTTCCATTTACTTCATTCAACTATTCACAATAGATTTCATTTATGCTCTCGTGCAGTGTGTGGTGGTTTTTAAATTAGCCGCCGCCGCCGTCGCCGTCGCCGCAGCCACAGCCACTGGTCGCGCCAAGGATACTTTAATTTTTGATTTGACTTTAGTTTTGGCCAGTGCGCGCTTCTCGCGGCGTGCACTGTGCCGTGTTCGGCACAATTTCGGGTGGGCTGTCTGCCACTTGGACGGCTGACAGCCAGCCGGGGTGATTGTATAACTTTGTTGTTGTTATTGTTGTTGCAGCATCAACATCATCAACATCGGCCGCGGCGGCAACGACGTTGTGTTGTTGCCAATGATGACGTTTTACGTTAATGCTGATGTTGTTGCGTTTGTTGCTTTTGTTGCTGTTGCTGACGACGTCATGTGCACGGGCATTCATTCGTCCGTTTGACGGTCACGTGACCCTAATAAATCACAGATTTAATGTTACGTGAAATGGAGTGTGCGCTCGATAGGCAGTCGCCCAGTCTCACAGTTTGGTTGACTCTTGTTGTTGTTGTTGTTGTTGACGTTGTGGACGCACCGTTAAATGTGAATTTGAGTGAATACGAGACGACGCGACTATGTGTGATGTGTGTTTAAAGTGAATTTTCAATGAATTGTCACATAGCCACAAAATGCTAAATTCGAGCGCGATTCAAGGTGTGCAAATTTGTTGCGTAGACAGGAGACTTTGAATGGGCGACAGTGAACAATTTCAGTTGTTTGGTGTTGAAATCAGAAAGAGTGAAAAATATAAATTAGTTTGAAGCAGTAATGACCATTCTGATACTTGCGAGAATAGACATCACTGCATCACTGATCTAAAACCCAGTAAAGAGCATTGAATCGAAAACAGATCAACTGATGACTTAGTTGACATTTACCATAGCAACCATACTTATCAAATTTAAAGTTAGAGAATAGAGCGGGAAGTGGGATACGCCCGAGAGGACTGGAACTAAGACTTTGACGTTACATTTATTTATTTATTTATTTTATTTTTTTTATTTATATTTTTTTTATTTATTTATTTATTTATTCCCGACTAATTTAGAATCTTTCAAGTTGAGGTCATGACTGTACTGCAGGCCTCAAGGTGACTTCTTCACAATGCCAAGTGCCGAGAAAGATACACAGGAATCAAGTCTCTTGTTGATATATCTTCAGACTCAAAGCCGCATTGGACTTCCGCTGCTTCCTTTGTACCAAAAAATTACCATTCTGTTACTCGCAATTAGCAGAATCACTGTCCTAGACTAAAGAAATCGACTCGTAAATGAACATTTTTTTGGGTGTCGAGTCACAATAAATCTATGGGATGGGTCCTTTCTTTGCAATAAACCCCTCTTTGTGTGGATCAAACATAACTTCAAGCAGCGAAAGAACACACCTGCGAGATTAATATACAAATCTGGCCAACACTAAATGGAAGACGACTTTGATAACTAGTCAACCCAGACTGAAACTTGAACAGCACAGTGTTTGCCTTATTGCCTCATGGCAACAATAAAGTCTAAAAGACACTACAGCTACTGTCAGGAGAAGAAGAAGAAACAAGAAACAGTCTTGCGATACATTTATCAGTTTGTGTCTATGTTTGTTCAATAAAACTAAAACTTCTAAACTCTCCGTTTCTTACTGGTCTCACTAATCTTTCTGCTCTAAACAACAGAAAGATTGTAAGGTTTATATTGGAATCCTCGTGCTTCATAAATAAGAAAGTCACGCCGTCCTAATGTGGTATCACAATGATCCAGCATTCATAAAAGTTAGGACCTTTGTTTGTTTTCAATTGAGTCATCAGTCAATATTTTATTTTCGCTCCAACTTCAACTAATATTTTTGGCTGGTACTGATTCCAGGTACAAGTGACATTATTCAGTATGAGCTTTCAGAAGAAGTTCGAATCATTTCAAATTATATTTTCTTCTTGTTTGAGGTCAAGAGGCCATGCGGCTTTGAGACCATGACTTCAACTTGAAAGAATCTTCAGTATGGAAAGTGAAAGTTTTAGTCATATTCCACTTCCGTCACTTTATTTATTTCTTAACTAGGACTTGATTTAATGTCAATTGAGTCATCAGTCAATATTTTGTTTTCGATCCATTTCCAATATATTGTAACGATGAGGCACTCTGTGCTGTGCATGAATGCTTTTCCAAGCATACTTTTAGGCATGCACTTTGGAGTACGGCAAACTTGCTATAATTCCGATATGGCGAGGATGGTTCGCGAAGGTGATGAGCTGTGCTAGAACAATCGAGATAGAGAGTACAACTAGAATGTGCAAGAAACATCGACGCGATAAGAAAACAAGTATAAAAAGCAGCAGTGTGCAGCGCAAAGAGTCGAGTCTGTGTTGAGCAAGCAAAGGGTAAACATGCAATAGTAGTAGTGTAAAGTAGTAACAAGTGTAAATTTTTAAATAAAGCGATTGTTGGTTTTTGACTGCGTTTGCGCTGAGTAACTGAAGTAGTTTTATTTTCAAGCACAATCCAAAACGGACTTAGAGAAATCATTTTCGTAAAAATAAGTTTTATATTTTTATATGTTTTACTTTTATTGATTTAAACACAATACATTTGAAATTATTCAGTATGAGCTTTCAGAAGAAAGCTTGAATTATTCAAAATTATCTTTTCTTCTTGTATGTATTAACTTAAAAAAATTCATTCTAGCAAACAATTCCCCTTAACTTCTCAATTGAAACCACAACGAATGTCTTCTTTACTTCAGACACGATTACAACAATTTTCATACAACTGTTAATTGCTTCTTACATGCAGTAGTGGTAGTGGTGTTGGTCATATATCTCGAAAATTGCATTTTCAATGCTCATTTAATTTGTGTTTTCCGCTGCCTGCCCGAAATATCGATTGAAAAGTCAAAGAACTTTCACTGTGCGCCACCACACACAGCATTTTACTGTAATTTGTTGCCAGTGTGCGTGTGTATGAGTGTGAATGTGGTTGTGTGTGTGCATGTTTGTCTGCCTGATTGCGGGTGTGTTGTGGCCCGAGTCTCATATGCGCCGACGCGCGCACACACTATCGCCATAACAATATAAATAAAATTAAAAAAAAACACCAACAACGCTACCAACAACAACACCAAATACTCGCATATAGCTTTCTTTAGCTGCGCAAAGTGTCTGCTCACGCTTTCACTGCCCGCGCACACTTGCAATATGACAATAAAAAGCGTAGCATACACACAGGCTGTCTGGCTCGCTCGCTCCATATACACGTAAGCACACACACACACACACACAGCCTCTACACACACACACACACACAAGCAAGCGGCAGCAATATAATAACATTAACATTAAAAACCCCCAAAACGACAACGACAATTTCCTCATTATCGTAAAATTTATTCAAGCAAAATAAATTCATTGGTCGTTAACCTTGACACTGGTTTCCCGGCGTGCACTGGCCTGCGCTGCGCGGCGCTGCGTTCTTCTGAAGCAGGTTCGCTTCCTGTCGCTGCCGCCATTCGGCCTTACACAGCCGCAGCCCGGCAACGTGGTTGCCATGCGTTGTGTTGCTTCTTCGTTGTTTTTTTTATTTCCGGCTGACTGTGTGGTGGGCACGGAGCTGAGGGGTTTTGTGCGCGGCGATTGTTTTTTGTTTGGGCGTAAAAATTCGGCGCATTCGCTGTCGCTCGCGCCACAATGCAGCGAATTGCGCATAAAAAAAGGGGAAGCGAATCGGCGCTCGACACCCTCGTGCACCCAGCCGCGTTCGCAGCAACGGCAAAGCCATCGAAAACTGTTACTATTTGCTATGATTGTTGTTGTTTTAGCTATCTGAAAAACGGAGTAGCGTTTAGGAAGGGGAAGCGGGGGGGCTACGGTGTGACGTTGCCAGCGAATGGCCGCCAAAAGTGCCATAAAGCGATCGCACACGTACACAAAAATGGCCCTAAATACTCACACACACACACGTAGACACTCGCACATGTGCTATGGCAGCGTGCGTTTGTAGCACACTTTTAGGCGCAACAGCGACAACAAAAAATGCAAACACCGATTTCAAGTTCTGAGACACAAAAACAAGAACAACAAAGACAATAAAAACAGTGGTAAATAGTAAGAAAACAACAAAAACTATTAAAGTGCAGTAAAAGCAGTGACAGTGGGTTAGAAAACTAAACTCCGTTGTAAGTGATTTTTATTTACATTCACTTACAGGCCAAAACACACACATACAAGGCAGAAAGGGTATGAAAGCATATGTGTGTATGTGTGTGTGGAAATAGGCGCGACAGTCACTGGACTGCAGAGGTGACAATTGGCATGAAAATGTGGCGCAGCCATTGAAATGCCGCAAAGTGTGGTATCGATTTAATCAGAGTCTTAAAATAATTATTATCCATATTTTTAGAAATAAAAAAATTGCCCTAATTTAAGTAAGGAATTTCTATAATTATTGCTTTGTAATAATTAGTCATAATAAGAAATTTTTTACGTCGCCTATAACTATTATCATGTAATAAATATTTTTGAGTTGCATAATAACTCTTATAAGTAAAAAGTATATTTTTTCGTTGTCGATAATTATTATTTTGGGATTTGTTTTTTTTGCGTTGCTTCATAACTTTTATTTATGACTTTTTTTATTGACGTTACCGATTACTATTATTTTGAGAATTTTTGTTTTTACATTGCTTCATAACTTTTATTTATGATTTTTAAATTTACGTTGCCGATAGCTATTATTTAAAAAAAAATTTTTTTTTTTTATTTTGGGTATGAATTGATTTTTAAATATTTGAAATTGACGACAGAAAATCAATTTCCACCAACAACTAAACAATTAGAAATCTATTCATACTCAAAATGTGGTAAGGCAACGTAAAAAAAAATTCTTTCATAAAAGTTATGAAGGAACGTAAAAAAAAGTTCTTTGAAATAATAGTTATGGGCAACGTAAATAAAAAAAAATTTTAAAAAAATTATGAAGCAACGTAAACAAAAAAATAATAATAATATTTATCGGTAACGTAAAAAAAAAGTCATTAATAAAAGTTATAAAGCAACGTAAAAACCGAAAATCCCAAAATAATAATTATCGAGAACGAAAAAAATATTTATTTCTCATAACTGTTATTATGCAACGTAAAAATTAATTGTCGCAAATAATAATTATAACCAACAAAAAAAATTTATGTTACAGTTTAGTAATTACATGGCAATTAATTTCTTAAACAACTTATAATAGTTAAGTCCCTAGATTTAATTGATTTTGTTTTACAAGAAAAAAAGAACTATTACAAAAATTAAGGCTGTCAATTGTGATAATTTAAAAAATGTAGTATTTTGCTTAAATAGTTTTAGTCTTAGCGAAATTATACAAGTAAATCTAGTAAGTAGAATGACATTTTCTTTTTGTCTAAAAAAAGCGAATCTTTTGAAAAATTGTTTTATTTGTCAGAAAGCTAAAAAAAAGTTGGCCTTTAGTTAAACAAATTTCAAACTTGTTGTGTTTTCCAAGAAAATCTATTAAGTGGGCCACACTTCAGTGCATCTGAATACAATTTGAGGTAGTTTTGATCAAATATTTTTTATGATTTCTTAGTATTTTCAAAGGAATTATCTGACATGTATGTTTTTCAATACAAATTGATACACTTTCAAGCACTTAAATAAACTTTGTTTTATGTACAACACAAAATTTATGTTCTACTACAACTTTTAGGCGTATTTACACACATAAACTTACATAACCTCACAAAATTCTTTGTCACATCCTTGAAAATATTTTACTTTGCATATAATTCGAAACACGTATTTTCATGCATACTTATTGGCGCATGTTTACACACAAACAAGCTTGCATAACCTCAAAAGTCTGTCGCAGCCGTAAATGTCATTGCGACCACACAGAAAAAAACAAAATCATCCACAGCCGCCAACCCAATTGTCCCCATTTTGAAATCATAATTAAAAATATGCTCGCACAGCTTAACTGCATCGCTCTTTTGCTTTGTCTTACTGTCTGTTTGTCTGTGTATCGGTCCGCCGGCCTGTCTGTGGCTTCGTTTGTGTCGGCATCGCTTATGAAATGTTGTCTGCGGCATAAACCCAAACGGCCAAACTGCTCGTGGCCTACAAGCAATAACTACGACTGCAAAAATGTTCAAACAAAAAATTATGCGCCCAAAAGCAGACTACAACATGCTGCGCATACTATTTCCGCATAGTAAAAATAGTAGAAAAGACAACATCGAGCAGCAGGAGGCGCGCCAGACACACGTAAACACTTTGTATGTACAATTTGTGTGGTTGCATTGGTGTGTGTGGCGACTGAAAGCCGCCTTAGTACATATGAAATTATAAAAATTCAACAACCCACAGACACACACACACACACACATACATATGCAAGATGTATGCATAAAGCATGTCCTCAACATGTGAGTGGAACAACGCATAAATTGTGGCAAGAAAAGCTGCAAGCTAGCAGCGGCGAAGCGTTGGGGCGACAGTTGCCCATAGCGGAAGCGCCAGAGACGCATGATTTTTAATAATAAAAATAATAATAACAATAACAATTTCGCAGGCAAGCGTAACAAGCCTACGAGCACACTTGCTTGTTCGATTTTCAGCCAAACCGCACGACGCTTTGTGTTGCCGCACGCATTTGGCTGACGTTGAAATGTCTGCTGTCTTGCAGCGCCTACAAACATGCTACAGTATAGTAATATACATACATATACAGAAATGGCAATATTACTCTCGGTACACGCGCTCGTGCCGCTGCTTTTCATACAACAACAACAACAAAATAAAAGCAACAAAACCAACAACCAACAACGACAGTTGAGCAAAGCGCGCGGCAAAGGCGCATCGAGCGTAAAAGCCTGCAAGCAGCCAAAATGTAGACTGTAGACGACAACAACAACAAAAGCAATAAACAGCACAACACAACCGGCAGCAATAATCGATATGTGTACACGTCGAGTCGCGTCGCGTGGAGTCGAGTCGAGCGTCGAGTACTACCGCATGTAGCGCGTAGTAAAGCAGCCTTTTAGGCTGCAGGGCTCGCCTGTGCAGCCAGAAACAGAAATTGCAAAGCGGCAAAAAAAAAACTACTCGCAAAGTGAACGTCCATATTGCATGACTTTGCAGTTCTTTTTACGCATTTGTTGCGTTTGGTTTTGTTGTTGTTGTGACTGTGAAAAATAAAAGGATTGTCTGCGCTTTTAAGTTTGCCTTGCAAAGTCTCATACGAATATTTATGCAACTGTCTGTCTATGTGTGTGTGTGTGAGTTCAGTGTTTTCATGTGTATGTCCAGTCCAAGTGTGTCCTGCAAGCGTGTGTTTATATGTGTGTGTTGGTGATGTTTGCAATTATTATTAGCACACACACACACACACACAGAGAAAGCAGGCGTTTTCGTTGCTTCCGTCGTTTCGTTGGCGTTGCCGTTGTCGTCGACTCGGCTTTGGGGCAGTCTCGCACAGAAATTAATGACTCGCCTGAAAATATGCTTGGTTTTTTGCTTTACTTGCGTTCTATATGCTCGCTTGTGCATATTTGCCGTTGTAGTTGTTGCCACAGTGTTTCGGTTGTCTGTGTGTGTGTGTGTGTGCGACTTTAATTTATGGATACATTTTTGTAGGCTGCACAAGACAACAATAACAACAAGAACAATAATAATAGCCAAAGCCCATTCAACACTCGATTTCAAGGCGAATAACTTGTTGCATATTTTGCGGCACTTTAAAATTTAATGTACGATCTATTTTTGGTTATTTGGTGGTGTTGTTTGTTGGATTTTAATTTTTTTTTTTAATATTAAGTTAATAAGTGAAGAAAAACGTTACAATTTTAATTTTTTTATTTTCGAAAAAATTAAAATAAAAATTTAATCATACTTATTCAAATTTTTAAAAAGTATTTACATATTTTAAGTATAAAATAATTTATAGTTTTGAAAAAATAGATATTTAATATATAAAAACATTCTACTTATGTAAATGGGTTCATAGATATAAACAAAGGATATCAAAAATATTCAAATATAAAAAAAATGTAGTATAAGTATGAAAAAATTGTATGTCGATAATTTTTTTTTTTAATGAGAAAACATAACGTGATCCAAAGACTTCACGCGGATATAGTTGTATATAGTCTGTATATAGTTTTCTAAATTCGTTTTAACTACATGCAGTTTTCTAGAAAAATTTTGAGCGAATTGTTCGATTGAACGATGAAGCTTCGGCAAAAAAGGTTTTCGACGCGGTATTTGGAGGTCACCGATAAAGAAAGGGACCCTGTCTCCGGTGGAAGGTCCAAATTCAGGACGCCCTATCATCTCTTGATACGAACAACTGGAGAAGGCGCAAGCAACGAAAAGGCGCTTGGAGAGAACTTTTGCGGCAGGCCCTAACCGGGTAACGGGTTGTTATTACCAGTTAAGTAAGTGAGTATGTATTTCTAGAGATAAAGATTTCATTGAACTTTAAAACTAGACACTCAAGTACTTGACATAAAATGTCTTCTTGTTGAAACTATGTGAGCTTCAAGTCAGTCTCTTTCAATGCTTCCAAGTGAAAGTGATCGCTATAAGGATCGAATAAGGATGGTCCTAGCGAAGTTTAGCAATGACTTAATGTCATACTTGGACAGACCACACCTAACCCAAAGAAGAATAGGTCCCCTAAGAGAGTATAGCGCAGAATTGAGGTAGCTGCACAGAAGCAGAGAATGTGCTCCAAGGTTTCCTTCAGACCAGAAAGGATTAAGATGTTGTTATCCTAAAACTATGCCACAAAAAGCAGCTGTAAAGACAAGCGATGCAAACTGGCTGCTTAGTTTTGTGGCCTATTTTAAGCGTTTCAGAGAGCATAAAATAGTTTAGAATAGATGTAAAAGTAAATTTCCTTACAAATTTAAAGCGCACATTCTCTTCA